>JAJGXB010000470.1:0-11062 GCA_020882725.1 Aphelinus certus
TATTGCCTCTGTTACGCCTTTGTGTCCAAGTTTTGGCACATGTACGGTTGTGATTTGGATGATGATGTCTATTGCTTGAGATACCGGCCAGCTCCAAGCCCCTAAATTAAACTGTTTGAGACTTGCTGTAATATTCGATGCCAACATCAAATTGTTATGCAGGGTCTGTAGTGCTGCTTTAATGGTAGATTGCGATGTTTTGTTTATTTGCGCGAGCGCCTGTTTCATACTGTCAATTTCTTCGATCAGGTCCAGTGCTTTTAGGCTCCAGCTATTATCTATATAAATTTCCTGCAATTCTGGATCGAAAAATGATTGATGATTATTTTTACGGATAGAGTAAGGCTATTCACAGCTCTTTCCACCCCTCGAAGAACTTCGACTCCTGTCGAAGATGTAAATGATAATACTTTGTATTTGTATCCCACTAATGTGTTAATACGTGAACGTATTGTGATCAAATCCCCTAGGGCCTGTTCGTAGAGCAATCCGAGCGTTGATGCGTTGCCCAAGAAAAAATCATATTTTTCCGTGTCAAATATACTATTCAGACCAATCTTGGAGTATATTGTATAAACCAACTTCACCGGCCGTCATCCTCTCAGCACTGGGCACCGCTGGCGCTCGCTCGCTCGCTTGCTTGTATATCTATAGCGTACTCTTGAAATCTTGAAATGTTGACGAATTTTCAAGCGCTCTCGCGCACTCCGTCTGCTAGCCGATTCAATCTTTTATTCTCGAATATAACCAGAGCGATTTCGATGGAACTTTTCTGTCGAAAGTAATCGTAAGTGACCGTAGTTCTTGCTTATAACTGTTACAAGACTGCGGGACAGCGGTAAAACAAAAATAATTAAAAAAGTGAGGTTGAACACGACATTGGGCTGTATATAATGGCTAGTCGCGTCCCCACGAGCGCTTGCTGCGTGTACTTGTCGTCGGTGGTGCTGACGCGCCACCTGATACCTTATCTATGAACACTGTATCCTTGATTTGATTGAATATTATGCCCGGAATCCTTTCTACCGGGTCCAGTCGTACCCCTTCACTCAATAATGTGTCCGTCAGCAGCAAGGCAATGCAAATTACGATCTCTTTTGCCTTTTTTAGGCCTGAAATTCGAAAAGCAAAAGTACTTTTAAATTATTGTACTTATGCCAAAAAATGGTCATGTATCCATATATACATATGTGTGTATATACAGGGTGGAGAAGGGTTAGTGTTTTACCAAGAAAGGGTATATAGAATTCCGAAATCTGAATCGAATGTACTTTATACGAATGTGATCCGACCAATAATTAAAGCGCTATGAACAACGAAAGTTGACCAATAAGAAATCAGGTCAGCTGATGGAGGAGGAGCTATCCTGTATGACCTAGTATCATCGAAATTTACGAGACTTTTTTGCACCCTTTATTATGCATGGGCAATGCACGGACAACACCGAAAAGTCGACACGTGCGATCCATGTGTTTTGGCTTGCGCGGCTCGTCCTCTCTCGGAAAGATCTCGGAGACGCAGTGTACTACAGGAAAATTTGAACCCTGCCATAAACGATGCACTGGCCCCCGCCTATCCGCTCGGCTTGAAAAATTTATACCTGCGACTGTTTCGGCATAGCCGGCAAGATACTTTCATTTACTGGTGATATCGAGAATTTATCCTACAAGTATACTGTTTATATTTGTGCTTTGCACAAACTTCAAAAAAAAGTCAATCTAGAGATACTTTAGGCAGTGTAATCGAGCTCAAAAGTTCATAGTGATTTACATTTCACGATCAGCTGATACGACCGTGGCTGACATGTATTTGATTCAAATTCGGAATACGTATTTGTTTTGAATAATATTTACCGATTTTCACGAATCAAATTTCATTATGACCAGCTTTATTCAACGGTATAACTGCATTAATAAAATAAATAAATGTATGATTTGTACTAATATCTAGATTTGACTCTCATTAACCGAACGAGGGTCTATTGTTCCAAGAGGAAGGGGCTCTTTACCTGAGTTGCGAGTCACCGGTCATCGGTTTATGACTGTACAATCGTTACCTAGGTTATCATGGGAATGTAATGGCAAATCATCGTTATTTTATTAATGCAGTTATACCATTGAATAAAGCTGGTCATAATGAAATTTGATTCGTGAAAATCGGTAAATATTATTCAAAACAAATACGTATTCCGAATTTGAATCAGATACATGCCAGCCACGGTCGTATTAGCTGATCGTGAAATGTAAATCACTATAAACTTTTGAGCTCGATTACACTGCCTAAAGTATCTCTAGATTGACTTTTTTTCGAAGTTTGTGCAAAGCTCAAACAAAAACAGTATACTTGTAGGATAAATTCTCGATATCACGAGTAAATGAAAGTATCTTGCCGGCTATGCCGAAACAATCACAGGTATAAATTTTTCAAGCCGAGCGGATAGGCGGGGGCCAGTGCATCGTTTATGGCAGGGTTCAAATTTTCCTGTAGTACACTGCGTCTCCGAGATCTTTCCGAGAGAGGACGAGCCGCGCAAGCCACCTTTCTTGGTAAAACACTAACCCTTCTCCACCCTGTATATACATATATGAAAGAGGGGTAAAAAAATGCAGTCGTTGGTAGTTGCGTTTGTCAGTTTCCGTTTTTTTCTCATGGTCCAAGTACTTCTTCGATTTTTTCAATTTTAACCTCCGTGAACGTAACGTGGGAGGCATCCTAGGCCTCTTCCTTGATGACACTACTCGGTGTTTCTTTTCTCCTCTCCAGATATTTTTTCTGGGCATCAAATGCTTCCCGAAGTATTTTTGCGTTGATTGCAGTCATAGGTGCAGGATCATATCCTGGATTTAATCCCGCTGTCTGGTGAGGCATTGGCTTAACGAGAAGGGTTCTGATTGGATTTTTACATGTGTCGCATTCTATAAACCGTTTGAATCTCCTGGTGGTTTTCCATGTTTCCGTTACCGCGATTACCTTGTCTCGTCCATCTTCATTGAATAATGAGAAACATTGTATGCATATGCGTACAAATCCTTGTCTGTAGAATTCTCTTCCTCACCATAGTACGTCCATTTTGCGGAGTAGTAATGTTTAATGTTGGAGCTCAGTCTGAAGCATGTGTGTATGTGGTCTGAAAATTGAGAGGGGTCAGTATTGGGGCGTGGAGTAGTAAATCGTTCTGTTTGCGCGGATGTCATTGAGTTTCTGAATCTTATCTCAGTAGTGAATAGTCAAAGGGCGCGTCGATATCTTCCAGATTCAGCTCGGGTGTAGAGAGAGGGTTAAAGTCTGTATCAGTGGTCGTACTGTCGGGTTCGTTTTCGAGGCTTTCTACGTCGATGAAAGGGGAGAGAGGGCCCATCTCTTCTATTTCTTGGTTCAAACAATCTATTGTATGGTGAAAAGGTTCATCGACTTGGCGATTTACATCATCCATTTCAGTTACCACTGGAACCAGAAAAGAGCGATCTATAATTCAGTGACTAGTGCGTTTTGCTTTCTCAAAGAGAAAGGTTTGTAATGGGGCAAAAATCGACCCACCAAATCAGACCTCGGGACCTCGATTTTCATAATTCACGGGTCGAGAAACATGAAAATCCAAAAGTGTCTGTATGTGTGTGTGTGTGTGTGTGTGTGTGTGTGTGTGTGTGTGTGTGTGTGTGTGTGGGTGTGTGTACACTGAGAAACTCTTGGGGGCCCCAGACCTCCACATTTTCAAAACAGCGTCAAACCTCCAGCCCTGCTCGTGTGGCGCCACCACAGCTGAGCGTCGCAAACGCACAATGTTCTGGTGATGCCGGACCCCCATAGCTGAGTAGAATTAGGCTCAAAATGACCCTGGTATGGATGTTGCGAGGTGGTAGCAAAATAACAATTGGAATCGCTTTAGAACAGTCTCAAGAAAGACATGTTCACTTCCGCACGCTGAAAAATATGTGCGTCTTGAGTTATCAACAATTTAGTGAAAAAATGTGCATTTTTTTCATATTATCGCGAATAACTCAATAACTATGAGGTTTAGGAAGATATTCTATAGGAAAAATTATGTTCCTGACAAAATTTTGCACAAGATAGCAATTGTTTCATTTCAAAAAATATATTTTTACAATGTGTTATAGCTTAAATAACATTAAAAAAGCAACAAAATGTTAACATATTTTTACAAGTAATTAGAATCGATTGAAATGCTCGCCGTTCAAGATCTGGGTACTTCATTATGACACAAATACCCATGCGAAATTTCATTTGAATCGGATAATTAGTTTTTGTGCAATCCATTTGTTAACTTACATTTTTGCTAAAATTGTCAACATTGTCACATCCAAAATCCGGCCTGAAATTGGTCGACAATTTTTGTTAACATACTTTCTAAGTTGATCTTTCAATTGGCATAGTTATTTCTACCATTTCACATATTTTTACAACTTTATGATTTTTTCTTTAAAACCGGCCAAATTTTACCTTATAAATAAATTGAATATCTTCCCCATGTTTAGGTTTTTTTGAAAACTAAAAAAAAATGGAATCCATATAAATAGCCGCTCACTTTAAGCTTTTATTTGTTGAAATCGGCCCAGTAGAATCGGAGATATATTGTTATAAACATATTGGTTGTTTACGTCGAAATAGTAGCAGCTACAGCGATAAAAAAAATACTGTTGGCTTTTCTAATATGTACCGTATCATGGTACTTTCGATGAAATGTGTTTCATGATGAGAATGTTTGCAAAAAAAATCCATGAAACAGTCCGATAATGCCCGAAATCGGCTCTCTCAGCCGACTCGCCGGCCGGGCGCACAATGGGACGAGAGAGACTTTTTTTGATCAAAAGGAAATTCCGAGCGTTCGGAGATACTTAGAGAAATTCTCATGTGACCAATCTAAAGCTAAGAAAATTTCCTACAAATTTGTCGAGTCGGTTTTATATATATATATATATATATATATATATATATATATATATATCCATATCCACATCCATATCATAAATCCATATATACATATATTCATATACAGTCATATGCATACGTTTGACTACACATATCGTCGCCTCCGAGCAAAAAGGGGCCAACTCAGCGTCCCGAAGAAGAAGGGTCAACTCGCTGGCCGGGCAAAAAAGGGCCAACTCGCCGTCCGTGCAAAAAGGGGCCAACTCAGGCGAGTTTTGAATTTCACATAAAATTCAGTTCACGACTCTCTTGAGAAGTCTTATGCACGCTATGTGATAGCCGTAGTACGTCTCTTTCAATGAATAGATGATTTTCACGTAATTTACATGTCATCAGAATGTCATATGTCAAGTTAACTATTTACGTTAAACGGCTTTTGCCTCGATGGTTTCTTGTAGAAATTGGTATACATATGTTTTTGAGGTCGCTCATAGTGAATCCGGCCTCAAATTCTAAAAATTCGAATTAGATCAAGCCTCTAAGATCACCTGACAAAAATTTGGAGAAAAAATTGAATTCGTTGAAAATTGGTATACATGGATTTTCGAGGTCGCTGATTACGAACCCGGCCTCAGATTTCGAAAATTCAAATTAGAGCCTCTAAGATCACCTGACATACATTTGGAAAAAATTGAATTCTATTGAAAATAGGTATCCATGGGTTTTCGAGGTCGCTGATTACAAATCCGGCCTCAGATTTTGTAAATTCAAATTAGAGCCTTTAAGATTGGCGAACGAATATTTGGGAAGATAATGGATTATAATGAAAATTAGTAGCCATGGGGTTTTGAGGTCGCTGATTACGAATCCGGCCTTCAATTTGAAAAAAGCCTTTAAGATTGGTGACCGAAAATTTGAAAAGATACTGGTTGTCGATGAGATTGGTATCCATGGGTGCTTTAGGGCGCTGATTACACATCAACTTTTAGATGGAAATAAGCCTAAATCTTCGACATCATCGATGGAAACAAAGAAGCATCCATTTAAATGGTTTACTGAATATAGAGGCATTTCTTCTGCTCTGGTGTCAGCGCGAGTCGGTTGATTCCATTCAAAATAAACTTATGTTGGAAATGTAATAAGCATCGATCAAAATATGCAAAAATGTTTGTGACAAGTATAATCTTCAATACTTGTACCAGAGGTTATGCTGTTACGCAAATAGAGTTTCACGTTATTTCACTCTAACCACTGTATATTAATTTTCTAGTTCTCATTTGTTCCGTTCATTCAAAAGAACTTGTAGAACAAATATCTACATTATATTAAAATTAATCCGTACACAAATTATGATTCCCATATTTTTCTCTTGGAAACAATGTTTTGTTAGAGTAATTTGAAATCGGGTCTGGCAAATCGTTAGAGGAGCCCGAGCATTTTCATAATCTGAGGTGAAAAATCAAGAAAAATAGATACGGAGGCGTAATCTATGTCATAGAAAATTATGAATAGTCGAATTTTCGTCATACGAAAGAATTTGAAGTAATATACAACTTGCAACATGATGAGTTGGAGAATATCCGGTATGATGGGTCGGAAAAGGAGGTCAAGAGCTACAATTTAAACTGGCTATGTCTTTGATAAATTGATATTGTGGGGGCGTATTGACCGTAAAAATAATTATTTGACGTTCGATTCCAGAAAAACGTTGAAAAAATTGTATAAATGGGTTATCTATTCAAAACTTGATCTTGCAGATATATAGAGAGAAATGAGCGCTTTCATAATCTGAGAAGAAAAATCCAAAAAAATAGTCCAAAAATAGGGCACGTAAATACGTCATAGAAAACTTGCCGCGTTGCCGAAAACCATTTTTTTCCAATTTTCTATCTGATAAACAACTCAGAAAATGATAATTTGAAGAACATGTGGTGTGATGGATCGAAAGAGAAGATCGAGGGCTATAATTCATATGCATCATGATGTCGATTGATATCTATTTACAATAAATTAAAAGTATAACTTATTAAAACTTAGTTGAATATTGAAGATTATAGAATATTTTGTAGATTTTTTGATTAAAATTCACTCGAAAGACTCGAGCGAGCGACAGCGAGCGAGAGATCATTGCTAGTATAAATATAATTATCATTGGGAATATACACACAAATACATGTATTAACTCCAAACGCGCAAAAACTAGGAGAATTGTAATCACACTTAAAACGGGTTTTTCTATAAAATCGAATATGAGATGGCTTTTCATTTGGGTAACCTTCTAAAGCGATGTTTCCTCGTTACGGTCGACGATGTTGAAGATTTAGGCTTATTTCAATCTGAAGCTTTATGTGTAATCAGAGACCTTAAAAACCCATGTATACCAAGTTTCATTAGATTCCATTATCTTTCCAAATTTTCGTACGGCAACCTTGCAGGCTCAATCTAATTTGAATTTTCAAAATCTGAGGCCGGATTCGTGATCAGCGACCTCAAAAACATATGTATACTAATTTCTACAACAAACCATCCAGGCAAAAACTGCTTGACGTAAATATTTAACTTGACATATTACATTCAGATGTATCCTTACACACACACACACACACACACACACACACACACACACACACATACATACACACACATACACACACGCACGCATGCACATAAGCAATCGCACTCATGTGCACGCGTACCGCATCAACTCCGAACACAAAAAAACGCCGCAGAATAAAATTAAACCTGAAATAGATCTTTCTCTAAAACTCAATTTGAAAAAGATCTTTCTATACCGCTCGATTTGAAATAGATCTTTCTATACCGCTCGATTCGAAATAGATTTTTCTATACCGCTCGATTCGGAATAGATTTTTCTATACCGCTCGATTCGGAATAGATCTTTCTATATCGCTCGATTCGAAATAGATCTATCTTTAGCACTTATTTGAAATCGTCCCTTTTTCCCCCCAGACGACGATATGGGAAATACAATTACTCTTGAAAGGGATGCTTCCTTCTTCCAGTCAACCGTATTAACCCATCAAGTCCCAGATTGCAGAAATTTTATTGGTACTGAATAAGACGGAAGGTTTATTGCAAAATAGTCATTCCTACTATTTTCGGGTATGCTCTACACGATGCAATGGTTAAAAAGACTGAAAAAATTGATTTTCAATAAATAATTAACAAATTAAAATAAAAAATGCGATTTTTCGGAGCAATTTTTTTTTTCAATCAAAAATCAGAGGAAGAAGGAATTTTATTTTTACAGTCGCAAATATGCTCAAGAGTGCACAAAATATTTGAACTTTCCAAATTCGTTGAGATTTTTCGACTATGATTTTTTCCAGCAAAATGGCGGCCAAAAAACGGGAATCAATATTTTGGATTTTCATTTTATCAATATTTTAAAGCATTCATTTTCATATTCGATATATTCCTTTGAAATTCTGTATACAGGGGTTTTCAATGTCACTGATAACGATTCTGACATCAAATTCTTTAAATTCTGGATCCAAGATGGCAGTTTCAAGATGGCGGCTGACGATTTTCCACATTTTTAGTCGGAGAATCGGAAAAAATTGGACTAATGGGTTTTCGGGGGCGCTGATGATAAATCTGACATTAGATTTCCAAAATTCCGTATACAAGATGATGGTTTCAAGATGGCGGCTTATAATTTTGTACATTTTCAGTCGGAGGATCGTAAAAATTTGGACTAATAGGTTCTTGGGGGCGCTGATGATAAATCTGACATCAGATTTCCGAAATTCTATTTCCAAAATGGCGGTTTCAAGATGGCGGCTCATGATTTTGTATATTTTTATTTGGAGGTTCGTGAAAATGTGAATAAAAGGGATTCTGAATCTTTACTGCTGAAATAGATTGTTGAGTTTTTCCATCTATGATTTTTTTTAGCATAATAGTGACTGAAATCGGAAACAAAAAATTTGAATCTTCATTTCATCTATATTTCGTCGACGTCGTTAATGGATGAAAACGACGGCTAAAAGATGAAAATAACGAGATTTTGAAAATATAGAAAATTGTCCATGTACAGAAACATGAGCCGCCATCTTGAAACCGCCATCTTGGATACAGAATTTCGAAAATCTGATGTCAGATTTATCATCAGCGCCCCCAAGAACCCATTAGTCCAAATTTTTACGATCCTCCGACTAAAAATGTACAAAATCATGAGCCGCCATCTTGGATACGGAATTTTGGAAATCTGATGTCAGATTTATCATCAGCGCCCCCGAAAACCCTTTATTCCAATTTTTTCCGATTCTTCGACTAAAAATGTGGAAAATCGTCAGCCGCCATCTTGAAACCGCCATCTTGGATCCAGAATTTTGAGAATTTGATGTCAGAATCGTTATCAGTGACATTGAAAACCCCTGCATACAGAATTTCAAAGGAATATATCGAATGTGAAAATGAATGCTTTAAAATATTGATAAAATGAAAATCCAAAATATTGATTCCCGTTTTTTGGCCGCCATTTTGCTGGAAAAAATCATAGTCGAAAAATCTCAACGAATTTGGAAAGTTCAAATATTTTGTGCACTCTTGTGCATATTTGCGACGGTAAAAATAAAATTCCTTCTTCCTCTGATTTTGGATTGAAAAAAAAATTTGCTCCGAAAAATCGCATTTTTTATTTTAATTTGTTAATTATTTATTGAAAATCAATTTTTTCAGTCTTTTTAACCATTGCATCGTGTAGAGCATACCCGAAAATAGTAGGAATGACTATTTTGCAATAAACCTTCCGTCTTATTCATCAAAATATTTGAGCTCGAAAGTACCAATAAAATTTCTGCAATCTGGGACTTAATGGGTTAAGGGTTCGAGCTGATTTCAATCCGAAGCCGGATTCGTAATTAGCGACCTCAAAAACCCATATAAATCAATTTTCATAAAAATCCAGTATATTTTCAAATTTTTGGCCTGCAATCTTCGAGGCTCTAACTCAATATTTGAAAATCTGAGGCCGGATTCGTAATCAGCGATCTCGGAAAACCATGTATACCAATATTTAACCAATTCAATTTTTTTTCCAAATGTATGTCAGGTGATCTTAGAGGCTCTAATTTGAATTTTCGAAATATGAGGCCGGATTCGTAATCAGCGACCTCGAAAATCCATGTATACCAATTTTCAACGAATTCAATTTTTTCTCCAAATTTTTGTCAGGTGATCTTAGAGGCTTGATCTAATTCGAATTTTCAAGATCTGAGGCCGGATTTGTAATCAGCGACTTCGAAAATCCATGTATACAAACTTTCAACAAAATTCAATTTTTTCCAAATTTTTATCAGGTGATCTTAGAGGCTCTAATTTGAATTTTTAGAATTTGAGGCCGGATTCACTATGAGCGACCTCAAAAACATATGTATACCAATTTCTACAAGAAACCATCGAGGCAAAAGCCGTTTAACGTAAATAGTTAACTTGACATATGACATTCTGATGACATGTGAATTACGTGAAAATCATCTATTCATTGAAAGAGACGTACTACGGCTATCACATAGCGTGCATAAGACTTCTCAAGAGAGTCGTGAACTGAATTTTATGTGAAATTCAAAACTCGCCTGAATTGGCCCCTTTTTGCACGGACGGCGAGTTGGCCCCTTCTTGCACGGACGACGAGTTGGCCCCTTTTTACACGGACTGCGAGTTGGCCCCTTTTTGCCCGGAGGCGACGATATGTGTAGTCAAACGTATGCATATGACTGTATATGAATATATGTATATATGGATTTATGATATGGATGTGGATATGTATATATATATATAGGTGGATGGGTGGGTGGTTGTGTGTGTGTGTGTGTGTGTGTGTGTGTGTGTGTGTGTGTGTGTGTGTACACATTATATCTGCGAATCTATTGTAAATCTGCTCCACACAGAATAGAGTAAGAGAATGAAATACAGAGACCAAATCCAAGAGATATTATGTCGCCTAGGTGATACAAGCTTGAAAGTGGCTGACACATATAGTATCAGAATTGAAGGATTATAGAGGTGAAATAGATATTTTCTATATGAAACCAGTTTGGGTAAACGTAACTATTGTATGTGTTAATTCAGCGATTCGCTACAAATATTGATTATTATCACCGTCACAATCATCATCATAATCTAAAATTTCTACATATATATATATATA
>JAJGXB010000472.1:0-13452 GCA_020882725.1 Aphelinus certus
ATAAATAAATTTCCAATCTTCGACTAATTTTCAAAATTTTTAGAACGATTTAAATTACTATTAGCAACATGGTCCAAAATACCTTTGTAACATGCTACCCGTAATTTTTGTTGGTTATGTCTTAAAAACTCTAATCTACAATTTTCTATAATTATATAAGCTTGAACTATATATTGTTGAGTTAAACGTCCACAAAATAATATAGGATCGAATTTTGAATTTGGTCTGTAAGATAGACGGTACGAATAATAACGAAGAGGAGTTAAATTCTTGTTACTATTAAAATTTTGTTTGAAGAGAGGACTCCAACCAAAATCACCTAACGGAAACATCAGAGGAAATATCATTGGATCTAAATGAAATGACCATTTGTTTAATATACAATTTTGATTTTTACCGTCTGGAAGATTTTTAGGATAAACGCATAAATCAATATCTTTTGGGATATCCCCATGCTTATTAATTATTAAAGCTGCACACTCAGCTGTTAATGGTTTATTATATCGTTTTTGGTTTTTATTTAAACTTTTTAAGAAACATAAGCAATAATCATCAATATTACATTTTTCCGTTAATTCATATAAATTTTTGAACATTTTACTATATGGATTATTTTTCATTATTTCAGTTATTATCTTAATATGTTCTTCAACTAATTGAGAATTTTTTTTTAAACGTAAATCTATAGCGTCTGTATCATCATAAATATAAATTTGACCGCAATAAGGTTCTTTATCGTTATGGATAGTGGTAGGTGCGATATGATAAACTTGTCCTTGAATTTTTAAATTATAAATACCCGATGTAAATTGTTTTATTTGAGTAGATTTAAAAGTTGCAAATGAAAAACTATTGTTATAATACCGAATTAATTCTCTGAACTTTTTATCTTCCCATAACAAGCTCTTTAAATTACTATCGTATTCACTCATTGGAGGCACTTTGATTGTTCCATTAAGACAACAGCTTTTTCTTATTTTTACAGACTCTTCTTTTCAAAAACATGCATTACAATATTTACAAAAGTGATCCATTTTACCGAAGTTTAGATAAGTATCCCCAATAGGAAATTTTTTACGTTGAGTTTTCAATCTAAAAGAAAGACGATCTTGTGACATAAATTTTGATCTATCATTTAATCTTTTTCTATTTAACCGAATTTCATTCATATTTTGAACTTTATCTGTTTCATGTTTTTTTGATACTCTGTCGTCAGTCATGTTGTCGACCAAATCTTTCTCACGTTTTTTTGATACTCTAGGTCATGTTGTCAATTAAATCTTTTTTACGTTTTTTTAATACTTTGTCTTCAGTCATATTGTCGACCAAATCTTTGCTATGTTTTTTTGATACTCTGTCGTCGGTCATGTTGTCGACCAAATCTTTCTCACGTTTTTTTGATACTCTATCGTCGGTCATATTGTCGACCAAATCTTTTTCATGTTTTTTTGCTATCCTGTTTTCAGTCATGTTTATAATTGTATCTTTTAATCTTTCATTTTTTATTCTTATTTCATTCATATTACTGACTTGATCAAACTTCCTTTTTTTATCTAAGTAATCGACATCTGATTTATTTTTTAGATGATATAATTTTTTCATAAATTTAGATAGATTTTTTGAGAAATTATTATTATTTTTACTTATAATATCATAATGACCATTGTCGAATCCACCCGAAAACAATAAATTTAATTCGTTTTCATGTATTATAAGATTATTATTATCATAAATGTTAATACTGTTATTTAGAGTATTAGATACTGATACACGAACATGATACATTTCTACAAAAGCTTGAATCTCAATTTCCCCACCATATTCATTTACACAAGACATTGTTTCTACATATGAATTTCTATGGCATAAAAGAAAAGCTTCAAAACGTTCCCAATTATCATATACATACTCAACAATTTTTCGTCTGATTTTCAAATGATGTTCTTGTGAATTGTATAAGAACATTGAAAAACATCTAAACAAACAATTTCCATCACCTATAATTTTAATACAATTGGATACTGATTCTGACATAGTTAATAAGAAGTATTAACTTATCTTCGAATTCTTCTGCTAAAACTTTTTTCTCTATCCTTTTATTAAATATATCTTTTTAATAATCTGATTATGTACCTGAATCTGAATAAGATAGATATCTATGAATACATTTAATTTTTTCATTAAATTTTATATATATTATATATATTATGTTATATATATTAGGTTATAGGAGGAAGAACACTGTTGCTCAAACTCAAACTCAAACTGTTTGTTTGAGAATATAGATAGGAGGAACAAGTGAACGAGGGATAGTATATGTTTTATCAAACTAATATTCTAATGCACCCTCTGCAACTAAACGTCGCCCTCATCGATTTAAACGATTTCTGCGATTTGATCGGCCCATTAGGCACACTTACAGTTACCAACAACAACGTTGCCCAAACCATTTGTTTGAGGAATATACAGAAGGAACAATGTTGCCCAAACCGTTTGTTTGAGGAATATGCAGGAGGAACAATGTTGCCCAAACATTTTGTTTGAGGTATATGTAGGAGGAACAATGTTGCCAAAACCATTTGTTTGAGGAATATACAGGAGAAACAATGTTGCACATGCAACACTCAGACTACGATGTATATATATATTTTTCTTGGTATAGTATACCAAGAAGTTGGTATAGCTTGGTATAGTATACCAAGAAACTTTGGGTAAACGCGTCCACGCGACAGACACACACTTCTACACACACGTACGCGTCGTTTTTTTACGACTCGTACATACACTTACATGTCGAATGGGGAGAAATTGAGTGACGTGCATAGGCGAGATAACGCGCGCGAGCAAGCCAGCTTTTTTTCCTCTTCTTTCTAAATTACTTTAATAAGTACATAGCTCACCAAGGCTGCGGCAGCGAGGCGCGGGACGTGTAACAATAATTGCCCGCTCGAGAGCAATTGTATGAATTAAAATAAAATTACAACTACTATTCGAATAGATCTATACAATTGGGATTTCTCGAGGGATATCTAAAAAGATGAAACTTTTATAAGTGCTTCGTGGTTGTATCTGCGATCAATAGTTTGATCTTCTCCCGAGACATTGTCCTATCTTCGCGGTATTGAGAATTCACATATATTTATACGCATATGAATTACGCTTAATTATGGTGTAAAAACACTGATCGACTAATACTTCAGACAAATCGCAACGTTAGCTGATAAACGACTGCAAATATCAACTGTTTGGATATATATGAATTTATCCCTAAAGATCACATTGAAATTGGAGACCCGAGTGCTAGCTGTGGTCCCAACTGTTGAGACGAGTCGTTTACAGCTACTCGGCTCGGAGAACGAGTTCGGTGGACAAATTTTTTCACGTACCCCATTGGCGTATTGGCACGAAAGCGAGGAGTAATTAATCTGTAGAAGCTGCGCTCTGACAAACATACAGGCTCGTAACAATCGCAGTACGGCGGCTTGGCGGTGCGATTCACTTTTATAAAAAATGTTATGCCAAAATAAATATAAAAAAAAATTATCAGCGACCTCAAAAATTTACAACAAACATACAACATTATTCCAAAGTCTAAAGAGCTCCCAGCGATATAGCAAAATTTGTACTGGTTAAGCTATACATATACACATAAAATGATATATATAAGAGGAACATATATAGGAGGAACAATGTTGCCCAAACCATTTGTTTGAGGTTAAGCTGTACATACACATATAAAAGGATATATATAAGAGGAATATATATAGGAGGAACAATGTTGCCCAAACCATTTGTTTGAGGAGTATATAAGAAGAACAATGTTGCTCAAACTATGTTTGAAAAGTACAATTCAAGGCAGCGGCTACTTCAAAATTGTAAAGGCAAAATTATCGCCTCGATCTTTTCAGCCCTCTGTTTGCGTCGGTCATGCATCGAGATTTTACTATGCTCGCCATACGGCCGAACAAAAAGTCGTGCCTTTTGACGAAAGCCGTCCGATATATATCTATATACGTATACGTATACCTGCGAGATCTCGGGCGCTGTCGATACAGCCTGTACGGCGATAGTTTTCATTGACGAGTTGATCATTTGAGGATTTGGGGAGAAAGAGAAAGTCAATTCAGCAATATTAGATTGGGAGCCCTCGAGATTCTCTCCCAGTTCGGTTAGAGTGGTGTGTTTGCATTTAATCCAGTGGACGGACGGCGATTATCGCCACTTTTGGTGCCGGGGGACTGTGACGCGTGAATCATTTTGCTTGGCGGTTGCCAATCTACTGCAGTGTTGCACACGCGACGCTTCAAATAGTATGTTAGGTATAATTTGGAGAGCAGAGATCTTTGTTAGAAATGATTTTTTCCAATCGTCAATATATTCACAACCGATTGGGAATCTAAACGTTGGCTACGGTCATGCAGTTGCGATGTAATTAGGTTACTCTTTTTTTTTTATCTTCATCTCGGCTATCCGTTTTTTCAATGGACATAGACGTTCAAAGCTTTTGCTATCCCTGAAAAATCGGCGTGGATGTCAATTGAAAACGAAAAACAGCACACGACCCAGTTACTTCTCGTGTGCCGACCATGCACGCCTTCACGCATTATTGCCGTGTATACAATAAAACCAACAATAAGGCAATCGTTTCAAAGAACGAACTGGCGCGTGACTTATGCGGTATAATATGCATCAAACTTGGTTGGCCCTTCAATATCTACGTCACGTACGGGAACAAGGTATATCTAGGCGAGAATCAAATGGGGCACAAGGAGATACTTAAGGGAGTGAGGAAGGAAGAAAAGAAAACAGAAGTCGGGTTATTAGTGTTAATAACGCTTGAGTGCTACAGGGTCGCGGCGAGTGAGGAATTAACAAACATATATTCGAGTAGGAGTGTTGGGTCGCGCGCGCGAAGAGCAGTCGGTCACGGTGGGGTAGGTTTCACCTGTTGTGCGCGGCGTGTCATTGCGCGCACCCGCCTTTTTTCTTTTTTTCCTTTGCTTTTACCCGCGCTCTATGCCTTCTCTCTCGTCTGCGGGTCGTTACACCCTGCCAATCATTATATACCTATATGTGCAGCCGAGCGCTTTACTTCCTTCAATACGCGCGCGCGACACTATCCGACGTGGACGGAGGGGGCGCCAAGACGGTTCTATATACATTATACCGACTCGCGCAAGCTGAAACGCCGACTGCGTCTCGCGCGCACTTGACGCTCATAGGTGCATCCGCGCGTATGCGCATGCATGCGACGAGCTCGACTCAATTTGCCCTAGTGCCCGCGCACGCGTCTCCACTGTATGCACGCCACATCGGATAACGAGAGTTATACCAAGCCGATCATCCAATTGTTCATTGAACAACAAAGTTTCGCAAACGAAGCTTCG
The DNA here is from genome assembly GCA_020882725.1 of Aphelinus certus. Lineage (NCBI taxonomy): Eukaryota > Metazoa > Arthropoda > Insecta > Hymenoptera > Aphelinidae > Aphelinus > Aphelinus certus. Next base: position 5,388 of record JAJGXB010000472.1, read on the forward strand.
GGATATTCAACACTTATACAGATTATACAACCACCTCAGCGCGTGCATCACGCTAAATCTGAGTTTCTTAACGAGCCTTGTAGGAGCAGATCTCTGTAAGACATTTGAAAATAAACCCATTGTATACACTTTCAAAAAATTGCCTTTCACTGTCAAGTGAAATCGAGAAAAAAATCAATGATTCAGGGGATAGCCGCGTTATTGAGTTCATTTGATAAAGCAAAACGAAGACATATTGAGACAGTTAATAAAAAAAAATCGCTTACATATACGAGACCAAAGTGGTGGACTTCATTAGGTATAGCCGTACCTCCGGAAATAATTTTATTTCCAACAACTGTAATGAAACTTTCAAATGGACACTGGATCACTCTCGGAAGTCGATGGGTCCTCTACTATCGAAAATCGAATTTTTCGATCGAGGGGGGCAGCAGCTTAACTGCTGTTCGCTGATGGCGCGAGGGGTGCGCGCCGCGCTACGAGTGCGATATACGTGTCAGGGGCATAGTGCATTTTGTAACGGTGGCACGTGCCCGTTAGACCGTTCCCCGACCCGTATACTTTCGCCTCTAACGGGGGCGACACAGCTCGGCCGCCGAGCCGCCCCCGAACCATGTGCATATGTCTCGGTATACCTATATGTCCCCTAGACACGATTGTTTCGTTGGCCGATTAAATTAACGATTCACTTGCGTACAGATCATACGGTAGAATTGCTTCGTGCGTTTGGATCAACTGAAGACGTTCATCCGTTTCCCTAGCTAAATTGAGACATATTTTTTAAACTTTGTACGAATACAATGGACTTTGTTGGATATATTGGAAAACGATTATCATATTCGAGTCGATCGATCGAACGGACGCGCGCGCACGTAATTATACATTAAAAATCACCGAGTCGAATACTTTGAGCCGAGAGATGGGGCTTGGATAGAATACGGTTGAGAGGGAGCCGCGAGGATTACGTATACGGAGACGCGATTAAACGTTGCAATATGCACTGATTTAAATAATGTCGAGAGGCAAATGGGTATACGGCCGATAGGCGAGGGATGCGCTTGGCTCTTTAAAACAGCCAAGAAAGAATGAGGCTGTAAGGGTGAAAAAAGCAGCGAGTGGAATAAGGGAAGAAGAGGGAGAGAGAGAGAGAGAGAAGAGGTGAAACGTGCGAAGGAACGGTCCTTGCGTCGAGTACACGCTAATTGGCAAATATCGCCGAGTAGTATTTATACCATATATTTTATTTATTTTAGCGCACGTTTACATACACATACACGGGCAGGGAAAACGCGCGCACATTGAAGCGAGCAGCTGCGCGTCAGATCGGAGCGAGTGCGCGTGCACCGAGGGGTCTTGCGTCTCGCAAACCAGAAGCCAATATATATAGTATATACGCGAGTTGTTGTCCAACAGCATCCAGCGCGCCGGCCTGATGCCAGGAGAAGAAAGCCAAGTGGTCTTTGCGTAATCGGCAGTGCACGTGCTTTAACGAGTCTGCCGGGCTCAGATCCGCGCTGAACGAGGAATCCAAGACATAAACGATTGGGCGGATGCGCGGATAAACATGCGAATTTAAGCGCTCGTATCGGGCGCAACGCCGCGGGCATTTCGTTTTGAATTTACACATGTAAATGCGCGCGCGCGAGAAACGACGAGGGAAGGATGAGGTGGAGAAAAAAAAATGAGAAATTGTTACGTGCGCGAGCTGCTAAAAGCGATCGAAAACTGTTGGTACGTCATCGCCGCGAGCACGAGCAGCGTGAGTCAGTTTGCCAAATGGAATTCGCTCGGGGGGAGCGACGGTTTTTCCACATTTTCGCGATTGCAACACGTGTGCGCGCATCGGTCGGTCGGACGGTCGCGCGCGTCATGATTCATTCAGAGCTATATCCTGCTATAGCTACCCGTACGGCGCCCAAGCCTGTATATATTGGTGTGTCTGTTTGTATGTGTGTGTGTGTGTGCAGATATACGTGTACGAGGCGAGTGTACAACTCAAGATAAGGTCCGTGACGCAACGGACGTGCCGTCGTCTCTTTCGCTGACCCAGGTAATCGTACGAGTGTGTGTGTGTGTGTATGTGTGTGTGTATCGGTCGGAGCGGCCACCGAATAATAAAGCCGAGGAGATTTCTTCGACTTCCTGCGCCGCCGCCGCCGCCGCCGCGCGCCGTCGAACTTCCGAACCGTGTGGACGAATGTCACATATGCCTCGGCGCATTCCATAACTTCCGCTTCCAACTTTGATTTCTACCCGCGCGTGTACCACGCTGAACTCGAAGAATCCCGTTGGCCACGATCGCAAAAAAACCACAGCGAAATTTTGAGATTTCCGAAAAGTATACGACAGACGCTTTTCCGTACGTATACTTCGCGCGTATATGGTTAATGCTGGCTGGCGCGAGCGCGGCGACGTTCATATACCGTGGGAGACTTACGCTCGGCGCACGGATTGTTTCTTAATCAACCCGGCGAAATTAGCTAGCTCAGCTGCGGCTTATACGAGAGACGTCTGATATATAGCATCCGCCATAAAACTACCCGGAAAATGAAAATCTTCGTCCACGAGCTGTTATAAATTCATTATATCCTCTCTGGAAACAAGATTGAACAACCAGGACCGAATGATTATATATCTCGACTACTTGTTGATTCTGTGAATCGGGAAACAAGACTGTATAGCGACATATTTCGTTCTTAAATTTTCGTGACGAAGTTGATCGCTCACGCATGTCAGAGAAGAATCATTGTAACGCGAGGGATAAAGTGTGGAAACACAGCCCTTGTGCGTATTTATCCTTGGAAGTACACTTCATCCTGTCGCAAATGGCTCCAGCATTTTTGAATAATTTTCGAGCGGTAAGGATGTAATCACTTAGATGTATTTTGCCGCGAGCGCGCGTCACGAATTACCCGACGCAAATTCCCGAAGAATTTTACGACGGTGTCGCGGGAGCATCAGGAGTTAGAGCGCTCGTATAGCGTCTATATAGTTAATGGAAGATTGTACGGAGCAGGTTTTTTTTCGAGACGGCCGGCGCTTGAATGAAAAAAAAAACCAACATCGTCCGTATACATCCGCGAGACAAAATTCAAATTCGGGGTCGAGACAGAGTGGCGATTCTCCTCGGCGGACGCAGTTTTCATTATTCCGCTCTCGCTTACGGGGATAACGAGGAAGAATATCTTGGCCGCGTATACGAGCTAGGGGGGCTGCCGCCGACTCGCGAATGAAGATTGATCGAGCTTTGAGAAATTTTCCGAGGGAGGGGGGGAAAAACACTTTGCGCCAGATGAGTCGGATATATGTTGCATCGCGTCGTGTGGCTTTTGCAAATTTTGATACCGATCCGATAAACGGCGTATTTGGCCGACGACGATCGACGTTTTCATCGATCTGCGGGGAGGGGGAGGGCTAATCCATCGGTGACGCGGGCGCGCGCGCGCAGCAATTTCTGTTTGACTCCCACTAAATTCCCCGATAATTCATACTTGATTTACTCGTCGGGATCGCCGGGCTATTAGCAAATTGCACCAGCTTAGCTCGGAATTCTTCGTTTATTTCTCTTCCGGTCGCGAACTTAATCCTACGGAATCGTTTTATAAAGCACACGCGCGCGTCTAGCGCTGCGCATACGTTTCTAACAACTTTGATCGCGTCAAATGCGTAAATGCGCGCGCGCGAGAACGAAAATGTTTATGCAATATGCGTCCGTGAAAAGCATACACGCTGAAATGATTCTGGATATTTTAAAGGAAAATACCTTTAATCAAGCACTGCGAGGCTGAATAGCCACTGTTTCAAGTCCGAGACGAGGTCGCCGAGTTTACCGATCGTCACCGAAGAATTCCACGATGTGGCTTCTTCGAACTGTTCGAATTATCTAATCTTGAATCGCGGGATTAAGTAGCGAAGAAAGCCGGCGTTATTCCCAATAATTTTCTGTTCCTTTTGAATGGTGAAAGGATTTTCAAATATAAATCTGCAGGGAAACCTCTAACACGTGTCACTGTCAAATTGAATCTAAATAAACAAACGTTCAACGTGAACATAGCTACTCATTCTGAACGTAGCTACAACGACTGACTACAACGAGAACTGTAATTTTTATAGTGCCAGTTTTACCAGAATACAAAGTGAATATCTCAACTACTCTACTTCATTTTCTGATTTCTTTCCCGATTATACTCTTAATTTTCAGCATGGCAAAATGTCTAATGAATTTTCCTGCCGCGGATTGGATTTTCTCAAGAATTTTAATTTTTATTCTAGGTGCACCCTCTTATAATCAGTCAACAGGGTCGCAACAACTCAATTATCTACACTGTGAATGTTTACGAGAAATTAGTAGATTCTACACTATTATTCAGAGAAAAAGCATTTGATACTGTAAAAGAGATCGATAAATCTGAGTTGCGTATTTATACTCAAGAATTCATTTATAAAAAAATCAGTGGGAACAATGAGCTGGAATCCATAAATTGATCTATGAGGATTGCTTATATCCATTGGCTGAAACAAAAATTGCATATGTGTAACGAGTTACGCATTTGTAAAACGGAAGTAGACCTTCACAGGAGCAGCAGTGGGAAAAAATTAATGAAAATCGCAGGTCAGATTTTGTTCACAGACTTCCTGGTTTTTCGCTTCATGCCGAATTCGCCGTTTTTCGAAAAATTGCTTGTATACAAGCGAACCGTGACCCTCGTAAAAGCCGCGCGGAAAAATGCATTATAGGACTTGTGGTGCGCGCGGGAATCAATTATCGCGGGACGAGCGCGAGGAGGAACGCGAGGCCCGCGACGCCTCAGGTGTGTGTGTGTATACACGCGCGCTGCTACACGCCGAGCGACGAATTCCCTCATCGCGAGCGCGCTAATAAATATCCGCGGACGCTTGTGCGTATATGTATGTACCCGCTGCCGGAATACGACGCTCTCGTGACTTTGGTATATATAATTGTCCGATCCGAATCGGGAATGAAGCTCGTGGCGATCGAAATCGCTGATAACGCGCGAACCGATCTCGTTCGGATGCGCGACACCGGCCCTCGTTATGTGCGCCAGTATCTCGACGGGCCGAGAATTCTACTCTCCGAGCCGCGGAGGGCATTTGATCACGCGTGCGGAATAACGATGAGCAATTTATTTGCGTCTATTCCCTGTCGTTGTAGCCCTGGAAATTGGAGCAATTTCGTTTTTCCCGATCAGACGGTATTCGGTGCGAGTCGAACGGAGAAAAGCGTGAGTGTACTTTGATATTGTGTTTAATGAGAGTACGCCAACTTTTTCCCTCGTCGAAGTTGTGTACCCGAGTTGCGAAATCGGGCCAATTTGTCCTTTTGTGATTGTTATATACCGACGATATTTATAATTTGTCTCAGGAACAATTATAATTAATAATTATTATTATTATGTACAATTTGTCACAACTCGGCTCTGCTCAATATTATTGATTTTGAAACTTTTTATATCAACGATTTGATTTCCTCTTGGATCTATTCTCCAAATCACGAAAGAAACAGGTAATCTCGACTGATTTAAGCTACGGTACAGGGTGGTTGCCACTTTCCAGGGCCTTTTCACTCTTCTGGTATACATAACAGACCAGGAAAATTACGTCGTGGCCCATATACAGATACAACTCGGGCGTTCTACCGCTGAGTAAGAGTAGAGAACAAACGCAAGATCGTTGCTATTAGCAAACAACTGCCTCATTCTCTTCAAAGCTAAAATCGAACTACTATTGAGCAGCGCAGTCTGCAGCTGCCACTGCAATGATACGTCATCATCGAAATAAACTCATTCTTCACTTTTCTATTCATTCCCCAGTCTATTCAAAATAAGCCTTGAACAATGATTTTCACCGAAAAGCTCATCATGAAGGAAATGTTTCTCTCGTAAGCCACGCTTGATTCTGGACCACTAGAATCAATTCACATTGTAGATTGAATATTTCACGACGCCTTGAACGGTCATCAGTATCTTTTCAAACTCAAATGTCGGATCAATAGCCAATTCTTTGCCAACTGTCTTATTTTTGAAGGCTGCATGACATTTTGATCGCCAAATGTGAAAATCTGTGAGAGATCATTACAATTAATATACAAATATAATCACCAACTACCAATCGGTTGAACTCATTTCATTTGTGTGAGTGTATACTTGAAATATCAATTACTGGATTCATTTTCATATTAGATCAATGTCAATAGATGATCGATTTACAAAAGTTGAGATTTTCTCGTAAATTGTAATGTATAAAAACGCATTTGGATCATGAGTAAAACAAGGTAAAGAAAAACAGTAGCTTGTACACACATATAACCTAAGAATTGCAGACTTGTTTGATCCAAATTAAAGATAATTTTGAAGAAAGTTGTGTAAGATAAATAAGCTCTAATTAATCTCTCAAACAAGCTTATGAATACATACAACAGTTTTTACAACTATATATTTACACAATAATTTATAAATATATCCAGATCCGGTGTATTTCTGTATCTCCGGCATAAAATTTTATGTAATAGCCGGAGATATAATGCACCCGGACCCGGATATTATTTATGATGCATTCCATTATTAGAGGTGGTGGTTCACTATTTTCTTGTAAACATATTTCACACTGCGCATCCACTTCTCCCCAAGTTTCCCACATGGCAGGTGATAGAAAGTCGCTTTCGAAATTACTAAAGGTTCATTTTGTAAATACTTTGAGTACAAATTGTCCAATGAGTCAGCAAAAAATCTTTTTCTCCTAGTAACACCGAGTTTCGTTAAGGTATCATTCGAACCAGAGCAATGCTTGAATTTTCATCTCGTTCTAGGAACTCTTGTACCACTTCCTTAATGTTTTGTATTACTTTTAACCTTTTTACTTGTTCGCGTTTATAAAAATTATTTCCACCCATTTCTTGTTTTTATACCGTTCTTGCTGATGATATTGACTGTTGATTTCGGCAAACTTATTGATACAGCGAAAATTTCTAATGATATTACCAGAAGTAATTTTTGCAAAAAAGGATTTCTCATCTCCATCTTTCAACAAGTCTTATTTTCTTTCAACTGGGATTTTAAGACCTCATACTGTATTAAATTATTTCTAACGTTCTGTTTATTATATTCAATTTCCTTCAAAGTTTCCTGAATCGGATCTTGTAGTTTTTTTTTATTGAGCCTGTAATATTTGTTTCTCCATCTCTTTGTTAATGATTTTTATTTTTCAAGTACTTCGTTCGATTGTGCGATAATTCTACGTAATCTTCTCTCTCTCTTTTCTTCGCATCATTGAGTGAACTTTGAAGTTTATGTATTTTAATACCTCAACTGCACTTAGTTAATTCAGATATATTATGATTTTCTTTTGCATTAGGTATGGAAATAACACTATTTCCACTGACGTTATCATTCAATTTTCTAATTTTACTCAATTTCGCTTTTTTGTTTTGATTGTTAGTTTTCTTTTTTGGATTTTTTGCAAGTATTACTTTCCACTAGCTTACGCGTCATATGAAGTCGTGTTTTATCACCACACATATTATACTCGTCACAATTCTTTAATTGGTTTTCTAAGACTCGATCATCATCTAGCGAAGTATGACTTACTAGCGTCCCCCGTCGCGGCTTCGCCCGCGAATATGTGTATTGAATTCGAAATGTTGTTATTCTCATTTATTGTTAAAAAACTCGTATGATATGTATTTATTTGAAAACTTTGATCAATTTGATACTTTGTAATCCTTGGAGTTATAATTTTCATGTATCCTCTGAGAATTGGAAATTCATAAGACTTCTGGATAAACGACGTTCTTAGTTTTTGAATTTTGAGGAATTAATATGAATTGGTTACGTGCATCCCCTGTCCGTGAATGAGCAACGTACAATTGGCCGTTTGAAAAACATTCTGTTTGCAAATCTATCCCTACGTACTTAAAGGTCTGTCCTTGAGATTTGTTGATCGTCAAGGCGAAAAAAAGTTTCACAGGAAATTGTAATCGTTCGAATTGAAATGGTAAGTCTGATAGAATCATAGATATGCGAAGTATAAATGCTGTTTTCCCAACTGC
>JAJGXB010000474.1:0-10994 GCA_020882725.1 Aphelinus certus
GGGCTAACTAATATTTTTCGTTCAATAAAAAAGATCAGTTAGCCCTTTAATCAACAATTTAAGTGAATAATCGGATTTTAGCTATCACAATTTAACAAGTACAAAAAAAAACTTCTTCGTTGACTTTTACGCCAGATAAAAAATATATTGTAAACGAATGATAAATTTCTATTGTACAGATCAAAATGAAGGTATTATATTGTGAACTCAAATATTTATGAGCACTTTTGTTATATATTATTGATCTAGGCAAAGGACATTTAGTTGAGAAGTTATAATACGAAGAAATTTGATGATGAGAAAATTTTAAGTATATGTGTAAATCCAGTTTCGTAAACTGTACCAAAAAATTAACAATTTTTGAAATATAAAAAAAATATTTACTCACCTTCTTTTTCTTCAATACATATTTAGACGGGAATTGAAAGAAATGCACGCAAATATGTATGCATTTACTCTAAGCAAAACAATTATTTGATGTTGGGTATGTCCGCTAAAATAATAATCGAATAAAGAAAAATTTCGAGGGGTCCGTGGATATCCAAGAGATTCGTAGATATCCGCGGATATCCGAGAGATCGTAGATATCCGCGGATACCCGAGAATTCCGTAGATATCCTCGGATATCCGAGAGTTCCGTAGATATCCTCAGATATCCGAGAGGTCCGTGCGATTCCCCCTAGATATCTCTAGATATCCGAGAGATCCGCGTGATCTCTACAGATATCCGAGAGATCGTAGATATCCGCGGATACCCGAGAATTCCGTAGATATCCTCGGATATCCGAGAGTTCCGTAGATATCCTCAGATATCCGAGAGGTCCGTGCGATTCCCCCTAGATATCTCTAGATATCCGAGAGATCCGCGTGATCTCTACAGATATCCGAGAGATCGTAGATATCCGCGGATACCCGAGAATTCCGTAGATATCCTCGGATATCCGAGAGTTCCGTAGATATCCTCAGATATCCGAGAGGTCCGTGCGATTCCCCCTAGATATCTCTAGATATCCGAGAGATCCGCGTGATCTCTACAGATATCCGAGAGATCGTAGATATCCGCGGATACCCGAGAATTCCGTAGATATCCTCGGATATCCGAGAGTTCCGTAGATATCCTCAGATATCCGAGAGGTCCGTGCGATTCCCCCTAGATATCTCTAGATATCCGAGAGATCCGCGTGATCTCTACAGATATCCGAGAGGTCCACTATTCGCTGTTCCTCCGTCCATATATTGCACTTGGAGCAGTGACTCTCAATCAGGGAGGTATATATATGCAGAGATGGATTGAGTCGCCCTACTACTATAGTACCTCTTATAAGAGTATAATAGTAGTGCTCATGTATTCACATGTAATGCTTTAGTATCAAATAGCCTCTATACCTGCCTTATCACCGGAGAATCGCTAGGTCTGAACGCACACCCGTGATGAATAGCAGCTTTTCGTGAATCTTAGACTTGTTTTCTTTACGAATATAGAAATATTTCAGATATCTCGCTACTGTGAAAGCACTATAAATCTTTCATCAACAGATTTGAAGAAGTCAGATTGCAGAGTTTTACTCATTGGCCCTCGACTCTTGTGAATCCTGCACAGCTTGCAGCTGCAAGGTTTTACTACACTAGACAGATTGACAGGGTGCGTTGTTTCGAATGTGGAACCGAGATCTGTCGTTGGGAGGAAGATGATGATCCTCTGGTAGAACATCAACGTTGGGGTGCTCGATGTCGCTCCATTCGCAAATTGCCATGCGGCAACGTTCCGATTAGTATCGACCCATCCACCATCCCCAATTCAACAGCTAGAGGTGATTATAGACTAGATTATCGTCCAAATGCTGTACCTGATTCATACCAACCAACTGATCGGTTACTAAGCGGGATGAAATTACTCCTACAAGAGTTTACTAATGTTAATCATGCAACAAATATGCAACACACTAACGTGAAAATTAATTAACTAAATATCAACATTGAAGAAAAACAGATTAATGACGATCGTATGTGTTTGATTTGTTGCAATCAAGAGCGTCGAATTGTATTTCTACCGTGTGGACATTTTGTCACATGTAAGACATGTGCAGATGAAGTAACGAGTGATGAAGATTCAAAATGTTTTGTATGTCGCGAACGAATCATTTCAACAGCTCGTGCTTTTCTATCTTGATATATATGTATTCAATAGGATTAATGGATAATAAATACAGTAACTATGAATAATGAATAGAATAAATCGTTTTCTTTACGCATATAGAAATATTTCAGATATCTCGCTACTGTGAAAGCACTATTAGTTCTTGAATATTGAATGAGATTTTTGCATATACATGAGAGAGAAAATAGATACCGATATGTATCGTGGATGAGGCCATAGTTGTAGAAGTTGATCCTTGCGAAAAGCGACTTGATATGACGAGAGGCTGATGAAGACTGACCCTCGCAGTATACTGCGAGGTGCGCAGTATAGTGCGAGTATAATACGATCTATTATAAGCTACCTTAAGTCTAATTTTTTAGAGAGAGAGAAAAGGAAGAGGGCCCCCACCTTCGCCCACTTCCAGTGAGGAACAACCAATTCTCATCACTTGCGAACCTTATAGGATAAACGAATTCAAAGTATAGGATGCGCAATGGACTCGTTTTCCCCTCCTTTTTCTTTCTTTCTCTTTTTTATTCACATTTTTATTTACAACAAAAATGCTTTTATACCATCAATTCAAATTTCTTATCGCCTAAATACAGAAGGGCCAACTCATTCTTTTTGGCACTAGCTGACATATTGTTCAACAGTGCATCATTATCGTAGAACTTAGCTGAGATTCTCACCGGAGCGAAGAGTTGGAACTCTCCGTTCAGGGTGAATACGATTCTCTTCCCGAATCTCGTATCCACCTCCCTGATCTCAGTGATCATGTATCTTTGGTTGAGCACCAAGTCGCACATGCGTCGTGTGGGAAGAAAAACGTGAGCAGCAACCTCATTTATTGCAGCAAGATCCATCTTTGAACTACTACAAAGAAATTATTCGTTAGACACAAGTATTATTTCAAGTGTTATTAAATTCTTTCTGCTTGATGAATGGAGGAGATCTGAACTGTAGCTAGTCTGTCGATCGAATGGAGCTTGCTCCGCGATCACTCTGTTTAAAAGGATGTTCTCCCCACTCTATCTGCTTTCCCCCACTTAGAAATCAGACAGGAACTTCTGCAGTAGATCTTCGTCTTGGAGTTCGAGAACGTCACCGTCGAATGCGAAGCCTTCGTTAACTAGATCAATCTCTATTTCTAGTCTAGCTCTTTTCTTCGTTGGCTGTCTGCTCTGTAGCTCGTCTATCGACTGAATGAGCTCTGGTGGCTGCTTGCGCTTCTAATATACACTTACCCCTTCTCTTTCGATACTCTGCTTGGGGATGACTTTGTGCCCTCAGGGTAGAGTGTCCGTGGAGTCGGGCAGAAGGTAGCGCTTGTCGTCGTGAGGACTCAATGCCACTTTGTTCCCTCTCTCCGTGCAGACGTTGTGCTTCCTGGAGCGGATCACGTTCTGGTGACGTCTCAAGATCGTTCCCTCGAACAGACATTACCGATAATCCTCTGGTGTAATAGTTCTCTTGACGACCATTGTTTTGACACCTTTTGCCTTTGTCACCGGGAAGTCGTTCTTGATGATGATGCTGTACATTTTGCTTCTCAACCCGAAGAATTCTTGCATAATCTTGCCATTACACTCGTCCTTGAAGAGGCCTAGAATCTTCTTGTTTTTCAACTCCAATCCAAATTGATTGTCACTAGGATAATCAGATGTATCAAATCATTCCGAGTGATCTTTCATCACTCGATAAATATCAACATCTTGAATTTTGTAGATGAGACTGTCGGTGTTTGTATGCAATAACTTGCATGTATCATCCAACCATACTTTCATTTTCTTGTAGTGAAAATCAATCATATGGAGTTTTGACAAATCAAGCACTGTGAGTCCAACGTAAATGGGTTTATGGATTGTAATCTCGGTCTGCGATAGCTGGATAACAACGAGATTTTCGGAGATAACAGAACTGCTATGGAAATTTGGTTTTGCAATATAAGCAGCTGCTCCATATCGCCCAGACCAATGATTAACAATTTTTATGTTCAAATATCTTCGTTCATTCTCCATGGTCTTACCAAAAACTCCATTGTTCATCAGCTTGTAAAAGTTCTTTTCAAACTCGTTCTTTGATGCCTTCCTCTTCTTAGTATTGTAATCGATGTAGAGTTTCAACCAGCGACTCTGCTTGAATCGCAAAACGCGATGTAGTTGCTTGACTTCTAGTCCAAGTTTAATAGCTTGCTTAAATAGCCGATAGTGCAACACATATCGCTCCTTGTCATCCAATGTGTTGAGCAATTCAGCTTGCTTCGATCCAGGAGGAACTTTAAGCTGCTAGGAGCTTTATGCCAGAAGCGGAATATCCTTGTGTAGATCGTGCAATCTCTCCGGGTACTTGAATGATACCTCCAGGATGTATCCATGTTCAGCATCATCAGGGACTCTCGAGAAATCAATGGGCAATCTATCATTATTATACCACTCAAAGTCTTTTTCGGGTAGATATTGCACCATGGCGAGTCCATAGAGTTTGTTTGCGACCAGGTATATCAGATACTTATCCTTTTCATTGGTATTATAATCCGCACCGAGATACTTGTTGTTCGCCTTGGAGTAGCGATTTGCGCATATGCTGATGCCCCCTCTGATACCTCTCTGCACGAAAAGAACCATGTTGATGTCTGTTAATAGCTGCAACTGGATACCACAATGAAAGAGCATGGCATCCGATATCAGTCCTGGTGTCGTTAAATAATTTGCAGGATCTGACCCATAAGCTTCGATACATGTATCCCGGAAGTTCTCGGAAACGTCTGCTAGCAAGAGCACGTTGGTTTCGAGGTACAGGTCGGAGTATTCACCCAGAGTTGGGATATTGAAAGAATCCCAGACAGTCTGAGCTCGAGTGTAATCCTCGTCACTGATTGAGCATTGATTCAGCTTGCTATGAAAGTCTTGTTTTGATGGAAGAGATGTATCGTTCAACTTGTCAAATGAACTGACGTAATCGTAGGGGAATATATCTTTTTTTGTCACCATCACCTATTTGTTCATCAGTGTACTTTTTCTCTTTGAATACTGTGCTGATAATGGTGTGACGATCTGAATATGAAGCTAGTTTCTCCAATGATGCGGGTAAAAATCTAAACGAATCCATGAATCTAAAATTGATGCAACTACCATCTATATGCTTTGTAAAGGAGATATATCTGTCTTTGTTTTCGGCAATTACTGTAACCCGTCCTTTGAGTTGTTCAGAAGTTGCAATTTCTTCAATGATGAAATGGGTATCATACCATCATGGTGTTTAGTTGACTGCGATATGATCAACCCAGACAAATTTTTAATCCACACGTAGTGGAACTTTGGTACTGAAACGTTAAGGTCTTCTTTCACCTCATCTTCATCAGCATAATGATCTTGGATCAGAAGCAAATTTACATGTCTAACTTGATACGAACAAGTCAGATGAGCCGTTGAAACTTTGTATGTTTCACCATACTTCTTCAGGATAAATACATTCACTGAAATATTGTTTTGTTTTTCGAATTTGCTGATCTGTCTCAAGCCCACTGGGAAAGTGATATCTCTGGAATCGAGTTCATTTTCAAACTCCTCGTACCAAGTTAGACGTTCCGGGTGAAACTTAGTAGGATGCAAAGCGAATAGTACAGCCCACTTGAAACACTCATCATCTTTCCTATTATGAACATTAACGCAAAACATGTTTGTTGGCAATGTATATCGGTAGTGGAATGTACGAACTACCTTGGATGGGAGTATATTGATTTATATTTATGATCAAACTTAGAATCTGCTGAAGGGTCCATCCTGATCCTCTCTGCTCAAATTCCTCCATTTGACGTGAAATTGGTTCTTTCACAATCTCATCAAACCACAAGCTTAAATCTGTATTTCTAAAAATCGAATCACTGGCTGTATTGAAATATTTGACATCAACACTTTCCGCATCATCCTTTTCGACAACGTGTTCTGCAGCAAGTTCTGCATTCACTTCCACAGATGGAAATTTATCCAAAACTTTGTGAATCTTCTCGCCAAACAGCACTTTGCTCTGATCCATGAAGGTTAGGATATCACGATGTCCAAGATTTGTGATGACTCCCGATTGAATACGTTTTTCAAATGCTGAGGGCATCTCTCCCCAACGAACCTTTGGTTTTGCTTCCTGGTGAAGCTCTTCATCACGAGATGGAGCTTCTTGGTGAAGCTCTTCATCACGAGATCAAACTTCCTGGTGAAGCTCTTCGTCACGAGATAGAGCTTCCTGGTGAAGCTCTTCATCACGAGATAGAGCTTCCTGGTAAAGCTCTCCTCCAACTCTCTGCAGTTGCTCCTGGAGGTGGTTTTCCATATTTACCTCATGCATCATACATGTCTAAAGCTTTTGCTTCTCATGTTGATTTAAATTGAGCTTTTTGAAGTGCTCTTCCAACCCCTTGCCGATTGTTAGGGCAAAACTCATCCATTTCTGAAGATCTTCTCCGTCGGCATTTTGCACTTGAGTTCGAAGAGTATGCAGTAGCAGCTGTATGTTTCGTCTAATTGCCCTCATGTCGAGAACACTCTATCAAGTCTATGGAAAGAATAAGCGTTGATCTCGATCTTTGCTGTTTAGAAGCTAACTGTCACCCTCACTACCAATCTTAAATTGTTCTCGCAGAAGACTTCCGAAGAAGTAACCCAGAGATTGCTAGAACATAATCTACGAGAGGAGACTTCCCTTTTGCGGTGAATGACAACTAAAATCTTCTACAAGAGCAGCAGTGTTAACTCCACCAGGAGATGCGTCTCCCAGATGAGAATTTTAGCACCAGGAGTCACCCCCCTGAAGAGTAGTATATTCACACCCAATGCGTTTAAGAAGTCGGAGATCTTTCTCAAACACTAGACTGATGAAAACTAATGAAAATTTGCCACTGCGGCTCCTCATGTACCCTCTGATAATAGTGGGGGTGAAATCCTGAGTGTTAGGGTAAGGGGGATGGGGCTATAAAAGTCGAGCTTCTGGTAGCTTTGAGCACATTAATCATTCGACAGTCGAGTGAAAAGCAAGCCTCCTGAAGACAGAGTTTTTCTAGAAGAAGCTCTCAGCTCTAGCAGGTGTGTACCAGGTTCTCTCTCCAGATACTCTTGCTACTGTCCTAGAATGAGTTCTCGGCTCTAGCTGGTGCACTAGGTTCTCTCTCTCAAAAATCGAGCGAGTCTCTAGATACTGTCCTAGAAGAAGTTCACCAGGTCCTAAAATGGAGTACGTAGTGGACATTCAGAGCTTTAAGAGGTCTTCAAACCTCTTGTGCCCCAAGGAGCTTGCCATTCTCCAAATAAACTCTGAAAACCCACCAACAGTCTATCTGTTAAAACCTCCATGCAAATGGAGTCGACTCCTCGACGAAGAGCGTGAGTCGAATAGCTGGTTGGAGTTGAATCACCACGGCATCCCCTGAAAGTCGGGCACTGTACCCTATAGCAATCGGATAAGGAATGTTCAAGACAGCTTGAAAAATGCTACACGTATCTATACAGAAGGATACGAGAAGAAGAGGCATCTACAGGAAATTTTACCCGGAAAGTAAGTATATTAATTCATGGTTTCATGTCAGTTTATAAATAAATTATTCATGATTTACTTATCTGTTTTAGATTCATCATCAACATGGATGATATACGATGCCCTTCTTTAAAAACCCTTGAACACTTCAGCGCTACACCATGTCCAAATCATCCCTTGCGACGAAGAGCTGTTTGCGCAGCAAAAAATGCTCATATGCTGGAAAATTGGTTGAAAATTCACCATCAAAGATTAATTGAGGAGGAGGATGAAGACGATGTTGCTGTTCCACACGAAAAGGTAATTGTATTACATCAAGAACCAGCCAAAATTAATGAAATTTATTTGTGTATGTATAGTTGATTGTATTTGGTTGAATAAATAAATCATAATTAATGAAGGAAAAGAGTTTAAAAGGGGGAGAAATTTAATAATTGGCTGTTCTCCACTGGTGAAGGCATTTGGTTTGGGGCCTTTACTTATTAGATTAGAATTATTGCCTGTACATTATGTTGTACAATGTGATCATAGTTAGACATATTGTTACTTATATCTAGATGAACAGTATAAATTTAGCTTAATTTAATTTAGAATTGTTTGATTCAGTTTATTTAAAATTGGGGGTAAAAAGGAGAGGAAAAAAGTATATTGAATACAAAATAAATGATATTCGTTACGAGTACGGATATAAATCAAGGCTTGCTTGGAGATATATTTCTCAAAACTACATAAGTAATAAAAAAATTATTTTATTTCTCAGTACAAAATTAATGAATTAAAAACATTCATTTATTGGAATAGAAAAAGTATATTGAATGAAAAAAAAAAACTGATATTCTTTACTAGTACGAATATAAATCAAGGCTTAGAGATATATATTTCTTAAAACTACATAAGTAATATAATGGACAAATTATTTCTCACTAGGAGAGTGCACACCCTTCGGGTCACCAATCTCAACCAAAATTCGAGGGATCTCTCCTGATACTATGACCAGAGATCCCTGAAAGCCACAGGGTCTAACGCTCAGCCATTCCTGAGAATAAAAAATTGAACATATTATGAGATTTTCCAATTATTGGCGGTACAGGGCATAACATTGTATATGCTATGACAATGCATATCAATACCTGCCAACCATATGTACCAATCAATTTTTTATAAATTCGAGTAAAAGCTAAACTCTAAAACTATATTGAAAAATTTTGACTGAATTTAGGCCTACTTCCCTTATAAGATGTATAAGGGTCTCGAGCGCTAACCAGGTTATCATGGGAAACATGTTAAACCACTTCCCACCCAACAAAACACGCATTTATCTTGAGCCCAGCCATCAATATATATCAGAATATATATTCTACACTTGAGAAAGAAAGGAAATACCGTCAACACTACTTCTTTCTTTTTCTTGAATCAACATTATGTTCACAAGCTCCCACTGAATGTGTAGCCTCCAGAATTCACAAAAATGACAGCCTATAAAGGGAGAAAAATAACACTGCAAGCCTCGTCTATTCATGATTGTACTCTTAAAGTACCTGAAAATGAAAACACAAAGAATCATTTTCTTTGAATTTAAAGGTTAAAAGTAGGAAAAATCTAGTTAAACTAATAGAGAAAGAGAGTTTCAGAGCTACATAAATTTAACTAGAGTAGAAATTAGACACCCAAAATCAAAGGTTAGGTTACACTATGTACTTATCTGATGATTGATGATCCTTTCTGCAGCAATCAGCGTTCCTTCATGATCCGGTAGGAGAATTTTCCTAGACCCAAATTTTAGAAAGAATTCATTCCACAGGACTATACATAGTTGTACACAGTAGTATACAGAGTTACACAGCACCACATGTGCCAAACCAAAACAACAGTAGTGATCCTCCAGAGGATCACTAAACCACAGGATAACTGTCGGCCATCTGTTGGCGCAACAAGTTATCACTGACTGTTATGAGATGCCAGTCAGCTGTGATCTGGTGTGAAATTCAAATGCTGCAACTCTACATGCAATATATGTTTGTACTACTTTTGCTGCTTCTTATATAATTCTTTATCAAATTATGTGGAAAAAGCGATTCAATATTAGAGTGAGTTAGATATTAATAATATTAATTTTTCTTTGCATATGGTTATATGTAACTATAAATTAATATGTTGAAATAATATCAATAATCAATGATTATATAACAAGAGATAGTTCATTACATACTTATTGATAATTTAACAATAGCCAACATTATTTAAATTTTATTTTGAAAATATAAAATGTTCAAATATTGATAAAATATTTATCACAATTTCCAGGATGATATCCATCATAAAAACACCTAAAACAGTAAGATATACGGCACCAAGAACATTTAATTAATGCTCCATCTCCACATCTGCACTTCAACTTCTGAACACCTTCAAAGCAAACTTCCTTCACGTTCATAAAAATCTCTCTGTTGTTGATGAGCCCAGCTGAATACCAGGAATATTCAATCATATTTTCGAATATTGGAGCAGATAGCTGATTATGAATTATGGAATGTAGTTTTATTGCATCTAGTGTTAATTTGGCGATCATTCTGCAGAAGATACATGCAGTTCTGAAAATTTTTCAGCATCAATTTGATTTGTCGATGCAAATATGTATCCAGAGGCTGACAAAATTGAGTGCAGTTTGGTGGAATTATTCTACATTCACATGTGGACTCTCCTGCATCATTCTTGAAGCGATCAAACAATTTAGATTGTTGTTGTCCACTCCAAGAGTCGAGCACAAGAATAAACTTATTATTCTGAACGTACGGTGCTAATATTTCAGACATGTAAATATCTACAAGCGCTGTGGATAATTTCCCTGATTTTGAACAAGTAATAAGAACATTCTTGTGAATATTTTTCAATTCATCCATGTGCTGCTGTATTCTAGGGCCAAATTGTCCAGAAATTTCCTGGAGACAGAGAAATACTTTGGGTAACAATTTTTCAGATGTAGTGATAGAATACTGTGCACTGTAGCTATGAGTCACTTTGTTTGAATCTCCAATACTCGCTTCAACCTTTTTTTGACCCTTGTATGCCAGTGTTCGTTGAATATTGCATCTGTATTCGCATCCCATTTGGTCAGTGTTGATGATGAAATCAAGATTGTACCCTGTAATTGACCTGCATCCAGCTTGGAAATTCATGGCTGATACTTTAACTTCCTCAACTGATCGGTGTTCTGTCTTTTAACAAATTTTGTTACTTTTCTTTGACAGAGCCTATTTTCTTTTTCGAATTGATTTATCCATCTCATTGATGCTGTAAAATCGAAATCATCTTCAGAATAAAACTGTGATGC
>JAJGXB010000476.1:0-10923 GCA_020882725.1 Aphelinus certus
CGGATAGATTCAAATTCAATTCAAATCTATCAATTCATTTAAACAATAGATTGGAAAAATAAACAAACTGTATACTGTCACTGGCTCATGCCCATTAATAATGATAATAATTATTAATAACAAAAGGGGACACGAGAGAGTGCAATCTCGCCCGGCGCTGATGCTGGGCGAGTTCTCAGAGTCGTGTTTCGGGAATATAGGTGGTGAATCGGGGCCACAGAAACGCACACACGTAAAAGAATGGTGCTTCATTGCAAAGTTGGGGTACAAATAATGGGGAAACGCGGCGCGGTCGATTGAGAGAGAGAGAGAGAGAGCAACACGTGGAGACCAACCTTGTCGTTGCTCGCGGTGTGGGAGCTGGCGGCGTAGAAGCCGGTACGGCGATGTCGGCGCTCGGAAGCCGGTGAAGCTGGCGCTCGGGATGTGGGCCTCGTCTCAGCTGGGTCGCGGCGGTGCGGTTCGGGGTGTCGGCTCTGGTGCCAGACACTGGGCACGCGTGCACAGGAGACGCACAGCACGTGGCACGGGGCACAAGGCACAAAACCGGAAGAAAGTCGGGCGGAGGAAAAGGGCTCGGTACGGCTGATCGCTCCCGCGCTTGGGCACACACTGCCCGCTTCCGCCCGGCACCTGTAGCTGCCGCGGCGCGGCGGTGATGTCGCGCTGCTGTTGTCTCTCTCTCGCGCTCTCTCTGTCTCTCTCTTACCTTGTATGTCAGCCGCTACACAAATGGGGATGTTTGCTGGGACAGGGAGACCTCACGGTACAAAGTACCCGTGACAATACATTCAAACGATTTATTCAATATTCCATAATCAATCGGATGATTCTCCATTGGAGATACAAAAATATTCATATCAAAATCATTCATATTCATAATATAATTTCATGAGATACAAAATATAAGAGAGAAAAAGGTTTCATGGTATACTTATATCTAAGTTATGCTGCAATGATGTAAAAATTCAAAAATTTATAAAAGTACAAAATTAAAATTATAAGTATGAAAATATTTATATCAAAATCTTATTGAAATAGTTTAGAAACTGATATATGTAAGTCATGGAAAACTTATGATTCATTTACATCATAGTACAAAAGTAATATTCATATCAAAATCATTTATATTCATAATAAAAGAACTTGCATTCAAACAAGAATTACAAGCCCATTAGATACAAAAATATAAAAGAGTAAAAGGTTTCATGATATACTTGTATCTAAGTTATGCTGCAATGATGTAAAGATTCAAAATTTATGAAAGTACAAAAATTCATGAGTAAACTGTGTGTAAAGAAGAAACGAATGCAAGCTTTAAACCATCGAGGTAGAAGAAACTCGGTTGGAAACTAGAGGAATGCTGCAAACTAATCCATTCTCGACCTGTAACATGAAATAAAAATATTAATCAATTTTGATACAAACATTCGCAAATATTAGAGAATTTGACATATACATACCGAAGTGAATCATTGTGGTGGTGAAAAACTGCGGACAAGAATATTGGCGTATTCAACAAACTCCTCATAGCTGAGATCTGAAAGTGATGGCATAGCGTCTGAAGATTCTGTTTGCTTCACTTCAGGAGGTTGAACTACCGAAAACTCTTCAGCTGGCAAAACTTCGAAGTCTTCTAGAGCTACGTTTGTGGTAAATTCACTCAAATCCAAAGGCTGATCTTGTAATTCATTCGATGAAAAAACATGACTAAAAATCACAGGCTGAACCTGTTCAACTTCGGGTTTTGATTCGACGTCGATTTGTTTTTGAACTGCGTTATCAAATGATTTACCTTGACTCAAATCCAGCACTTGAAACGATCCATTTGATGAAGATACATTATTCAAAACCACAGACGGCTCAACTTCAGTTCTTGATTCATCGATTTTGTTTTGATCTGCGTTTTCAGAAAATTTGCGAACACACAAATCCAACACTTTAGAAACATTTTCTAGATTCAAAACTTGATCAACTAGTGATGATGGGAAGCAACAAAGATTTGCTTGAACTCCAATACTTCTTTGACTTTCAGCTTTGAGAGACGAAGACTGAGCGATTGGAATTTTTTCTGCATCGGAGAGTTTTTGAATACTCTTAATCCTCGGTTTCTTCTTCTGTGTATTTGCAGGTATTTCTTCAAGAACATTCTTTATCGCTCGAGGCTTTTCCGTCAAACTATTCAAAAGTTTAGACTTTTGCTTTTCGCTAAGCATTTGTCTTTTCCCCTCAGGCGTTTTTTTTTGACTGTGGATTGTTCTCCTGATTACTTGTAGAAGCGATGTCCATAAGAATTTCATCTCTCAACTTTGATTCTGGAAATTGCTCGATTCCAAATTCTGCCTCAGAAATTTGCTTAACTTCGAGGAGTATGGAGGATGGAATAACTTCTGACTGCTGCTGAATGTGCTGCTCAACAACTGGAACTGCTTCTGTGGCATCAAGGAGATGCTCTCCTTCGGGTATATTGTTCGGTGCTACGACTCTTGATGCATCCTCACGACTTGCAAATTCTTGCTGTAAGGCCAGCATCTCCTCATGTGTCACATCAGCTCGAATCTCGTTACATTTTATGCCGGCCCGCACATTGTTGGGTGTTACATCAGTCTGAATCTCACCACAAAAATCATCCGTCATATTTTGAAATAGATTCGTCCTCATTTTATCTGTAATACATATGAATCATTTTATATTGAGATGTCATGCATTGGAAATTTGAAGCATGTTTTGAGGATTTAAAAAATGGTTTTTCGACTCACCAATAATTAGTGACCATTAGTGCCAGAACTCCCATATATGAAAAATTTCAACAAAAATACCCTTACATGTTATTCAACACCCTGAACTTATAAGCTCTAGAGTACAGCAACTCGTGGAAGGTGTTGTACGTGTTAGTTCCAGTGTACGACGTACAGCAACAACTCCTATC
The DNA here is from genome assembly GCA_020882725.1 of Aphelinus certus. Classification (NCBI taxonomy): domain Eukaryota; kingdom Metazoa; phylum Arthropoda; class Insecta; order Hymenoptera; family Aphelinidae; genus Aphelinus; species Aphelinus certus. The sequence continues at coordinate 2,930 of JAJGXB010000476.1, forward strand.
ACAGCTCTTTGATGCAGGAGCGACTCCTGGAAGTCCTTGTGCTCGACACAGCTCCTTGACGTGTCACCCTGCAGAGGTCGATAAGCTCTCTCTCAACGCTGTAAAGTAAATTGGGAATTAGTATATGTATATATACTATCAGAAATTGATAAATTCATAAATTGAGGAGGTTATGCGAGAAGCATAATATATAATATGAATATATAATATGTATGTATGACTAGTACAGCATCTAACATATAGAAACAATGTTAGATAGCTGTAAATGTCAGAAAATCTTGTACAAAAGCTGTGGAGCTTGAACGAGAGATCTGCATGAACTCGTCAAGCAACCCAACAGCCAAGTATAGATAATTGAAAGTTCTGGGACTGTACACGCCTTGGTAAAAAGCAGTCATAAAAGAGATAATATGTGCGTCTCTCTCTCTCTACTGCCCAAGGAAAACCTATGTGTAGTCCACCAGAACTTCTATTAATAAGTATATTACAAAAAATACTTACACAAAATAATTGTTTTCTGTGTCAAGGTTGGATGAGGACAGTAGCAGCAGCAAGACACAGCTCTTGTATGATCTGCTCTCTGCAGTGGGCGAGCGAACAATGAGCTCCTCAACCTGCAGTCTCCATATATAATCTTGAGAACAAGTGAAGATCTACACTTGTTCTCAAAACGCGAAACGCACCACCGGCATTTGTTTTTGATGTGCAGCAGTTGAATCACTACTCATCATGCGCAGAAAGATGCGCGAGCGACTCAGCTATAGCGAGCCGGCGAGCTGCTGAGGATGCCGAGCTGAGGGAATGCCGTTGCTGAGATGTCGTTGAGCGACGGCAATGCTGCTCCGATGTGTGATGTTGCCGCCGCCGCCGAGATGTTGTTGGACGACGGCGGCAATGGTGCGCGATGCTGCTGCTGCAGACAGCAGCCGTTCCAACGAATCGTGCGACGAATCGTGCAGCGAGTTGGCGCGAGCAGGGGAGCATCTCCAGCTCACGTCGTGGTCGGCGGCGCCGAGCAGACGAGGTGCCCCAGCAATGCCGCCCGACAGGGAGTCCGCGAGACTCGAGTGTGAGTCGAGCTGACAGGGAAGATGCTCCGACCCCATGTTGGCAGCTGCACACACCCGGAGCACAACACTTCCAACTCGCGCACGACCAGAGCACTGCAGCTCACCACACTCGCGCGCGCGACGCAATTTTGTTGGAGCGTCGACGTCGGCGGCACGTCGACCTACTCCCCGCGGATGACGTGATGGCTAAATACGCGCGGGTGTCGGCGTCGCGCCGACGCCGACGCTCCACGAGATCGGCCCTCTTCAGGGCCTCCGCGCGACAATGGCTCCGCTGAGTCGCGCGGCGTCTCTTTCTCTCTCTCTCTCTCACTCAACTCGCAGCAACTTCACTCCGCTGCTGCAGTCGAGCGCTCGAGCACTCCGCGCGCGAAAATTCGAATAGCGCTCCGGGCAGCTTGCTGCTCACTCTCCGCGGCGGCGGAGGATTCACGCGCGCGCCATGGTGCAGAAATACTGCGTGCGGGTTTCTACTCCATGGGGCTATCACTCCACTTGGGGCTATCAGTCCACTTGGGGCTATCAGTCCACTTGGGGCTATCACTCCACTTGGGGCTATCACTCCACTTGGGGTAGAAATACAACAAGTAGTACAACATCAAAAAGCTATGGGGTTTCTACCCCATAGCTATACTACTGATTCAAATGAGCACTACACTACTATTTCCACATTTCGCGCCCATGCACCAATTCTTTCAAAGTTTCAACAATGGAATATAAAAGCTTGTTCGATGATAGGTTATTCCCGCATTTCACGCCCACGTATCAATTTTTTTAAAATTCCAATCATATATGGAAGCTCATTCAATGATCTTTCCATCGGTCACACATAAAATCGCACCATATTATAATTTCTCAAATTTTTCTCTAAGTATTAAAATTACAATTTACAACACCAATTTTCAAGTTCGTACTTTATGCCCACGCTTCAATATATTTCAGCTTTTCACGATGAAAAATGAAAATGCTCGAGCAGCTCTATCGATCAGCAGAATTTCCATCACGACGCGAATTCATGAATTTTTTCTTTTATGAGGCAAAACTTGCAGAAAATCAATTTTTCCGCATTTCACCGCGCCCACACATCAATTTAATAAAATTTCACGTTAAGGGAAATGAAAGCACCGGTAGTTTCCTTTTCATCGATCTTTTCAGTTTTCATGTGCGTCGACTGCATCATTACAATTCTCTTACATGAGCTTTCAGAGAGGATTAAGTTTACATTATAACGCAGATTTTTCAACTGTTCAATTTCCTGTCTACTTTCCCATCTGATACAAATTTTATCCACTCAATCCAAGCTTCCAGAATCATTCCACGGAATTTCCAGTGGAATATTTCTGGAATATTTCATCGCGGCCTCGGACATTTAGAAACATCCCGTAGAAATCTTCCAGAAAGATTCCAGAAATATTCCACGGGATCTTCCAGTGGAATATTTCTGGAATATTTCATCGCGGCCTCGGACATTCAGAAACCTTTCAACGAAATCTTCCAGGAAGCTACCAGGAATATTCCAAGGAATCTTCCAGTGGAAGATTTCTGGAATATTTCAACGAGGCCTCGGACATTTGCAAACCTTCCAACGAAATCTTGCAGAAGGCTTCCAGAAATATTCCACGGAATCTTCCAGTAGAATATTTCTTGAATATTTTATCGCGGCCTCGGACATTTGCAAACCTTCCAACGAAATCTTGCAGAAGGCTTCCAGAAATATTCCATGGATTCTTCCAGTAGAATATTTCTGGAATATTTCAACTTTCCCTCGGACATTTAGAAACCTTCCGAAAAAATCTTCCAGAAAGATTCCAGAAATATCCCACGGAATCTTCCAGCGGAATATTTCTGGAATATTCCAACGCGGCCTCGGGCATTTTAAAACCTTCCAAAAAAATCTTCCAGAAAGCTTCCAGAAATATTCCATGGAATCTTCTAGTGGAAGATTTCTGGAATATTTCAACGCAGCTTCTCACTCTCAAAATCTGTGACCTGGTGCCCGTTCGCACCAGGTTGCACGGGGGATTGGCTCTACCGCGGGCACTCCGTATTTATTACGGGCGCCAGGAGTGCCGCGACTAGCTCTACTCGGGAGCACGGGGAGATCTCTCGGGGGGGAACGGCCGCGCGTGGAGACTCGAACGGAGTCTACCCGCGCGCTCGCTTGGCCGTGACGTCGGGGGGACGCGAGGGGAGAGGCCCGGGCCAGGGCCGGAGCCCGTCGTTCGTGGGGGTGTGTTGACGTCGCCTGGGGGGGGGGGCAGTAACGATCTCAGAAAAGCGCTAAAGAAAGATCTATCTCGAATCAAGCGAAATATAAAGATCTATTTCAAATTGAGCGGAATAGAAAGATCTATTTCAGGTTTAATTTTAACTTGCGGCGTTTTTTCGAGTTCGGAGTTGATGCGGTACGCGCGCACTTGAGTGCGATTGCTTATGTGCATGTGTGTGAGTGTGTGTATTGTGTGTGTGTGTGTGTGTGTGTGTGTGTGAGTGTGAGTGTGATACATGCGTTTTTGAGGTCACCAATTACGAATCCAGCCTCAAATTTTGAAAATTCAAATTAGATCAAGCCTTTGAAATTACCTGCCAAAAATTATGGAAAAAAATTGAATTTTGTAGGAAATGTATTTTCGAGACCGCTGATTATGGATCGAGTCTCTAAGATTACCTGACAAAAATTTGAAAAAAAATTTAATTTTCATGAAAATTGGTATACATAAGTTTCTGAGGTCGCTCATTACGAATCTGGCCTCGGACTCGAAAAATTTGAGTTAGAGCCTCAAAGATTGGTGACCGAAAATTTGAAAAGATAATGAAACCTAATGAAACTTGGTATACATGGTTTTTTTAGGGTACTGGTTACACATGAAGCTTCAGATTGAAACAAGCCTAAAGCTTCAACATTGTCGACCGTAACAAGGAAACATCCTTTTAGAAGGTTACCCAAATAAAGAGCCATCTCATATTTAACTTCATAAAAAAATTTATTTTGAGAGTTATAACATTTCCTCTAGTTTTTCCGCGTTTGGAGTTGATGCATGCATTTGTGTGTGTATTCCCAATTATAATTATGTTCATATATTCATTCTACAAGTTCCTTTGACAGAAAAGAAAAAATGAGAACTATAAAATTTATATACAGTGGTTCGAGAGAAATAGTTTGGAACTCTATTTGCGTAACAGCATAACCTCTGGTACAAGTATTGAAAATCATACTTGTCACAAACATTTCTGCATATTTTGATCGCCGATTATTACTTTCTGTAATGTAGTCAATTAATATCTCTTTATGTCAATTAATATAACATTTATGAAAATACATGTTCTTCGTGACAGGACTAATTGCTCTAACTTTTATTACTCTGAAGTTGCACATCTCTTGTTGTTCTTCTGTTCTTTCAAAACACTGCACTGCTCCATCCTAAATTTTGGCTGTATATTTTTTTTTCAAAAGTAAAACGGTCTGGCTTCCTTCTAATACGTTTAGGATGCTCATTCATATTTAAAGTTACATTGGGGTTTCAATACTTCGCTCGATACATCTTCCTTAGAATTATCGCAATTTTTAAGAACAGGAAATTCAATACTTTCATTTTTACTACGATTTCTAATTTCTTCTTCAGTTCCACCATTGGTTTAACTTCCACCATACATTTCAGCAGTCTCTGAATTATCATTTCCGTACATCTCTTCTTCCTCTACAATAGGTTTATTCTCTTCCCTCTCAATAGGTTTAATAATTTTTGGTTCCTTCTCCAATTTTTTTAGATCTTTAAACTCTTGAATACAATCATTTTCGTTAACAATAGAAATACTTGTTGGTGAACTCACACTTTTATCGTGACGTTGAAGGGGTTACATACACCTTAAAATTAATTCTTGTACAACAGAAAAAAATAACTATTTTCAATTTTTTTTCAAAACAATTTTTTTTTCTAGATTCTGTACACTAATTTGAAACTTTTCCACAGAAAATATATCCCAAAAGTGCATTGGAATATTTTATATAGCTATATATCTGTATTAACTCTAATATCACACTTGTCGTACGATCCAGCAAGCTGAGGTCCACGTATACCACTTTTGCCAAATAGATTATGTTTCTGACATCAATACTCATATCCGAAACCTGAGTCGCTAAGATCCAATCAAGTTTGACCACCCAAGTCTGTAGGCTTACAATACAATGATGAAAAATCAAGAAAACAGCTATTCCACTGGTTTGGTCACACGCTTATGGGGTCAAACTTGATTGGATCTTGGCGACTGAGGTTCCGGATATGAGTATTGATGTCACAAACACAATCCACTTTACAAGAGTTGTATACGTCAACCTCAGCTCTTTGGATCTTACGGCAAGTACATCACATATGTTAAAATCACAGTTCTGAGAAAAACACATTTTAAAGTTTAATTTCATGAACAAATCACAGTCACTTATAATATCACATAACTTCACTACTGAAATTGCTCTTTAGTATGCCCCTGCTTGATAGGAATGATCAGACACTCCATGCCTGAGTCTTCTTCTCAGCGTGCGAGCTTGGAGAGTTGATACCTCCACTCGACTATCCATTACACGAATCCTAGTTTCATTCTTCTTGGGAGAATAGAGACTAGCACTCGTACCAGGAACAATACCTAATGCACTCATCACATCTAGAATAACATTAGCATCCTCATCACAACTTGCCACTGGGGAACTTCTATTTTTTTTCTTCTGTGCTGACATAGCTTTCAAAACAAAAAAATGAAATCATGAATAAATTTTTGTCTTCGATATTTATTCAAAAAATTATGAATTCAAACAGATACTTACTACTAATGACTCAGCAACATGAACTATTCTCTTTTATATTTCTATTTTTATTTTGAGAAAATGAGAGGTTAACCCCAGAATAGCCGGTAGTTAATAATCAAAACAAACTTGAGAGTACGGGCTATTCCACACTCATGGTTCAGTTTCACACATGAATTTTGAAGGTCTGTTCACATGAAGTATTGTCATTCTTACACTAAAAATGGCGGCACATATCGCTTTGACCGAAAATAGTCAAGACCTTGCCGCGGGAAACACAAAACATTGGCACTCGAGTCATTTATTGCGAATTACATTAAATAAATGTTCTATAGGCTCATGCTTTGTGATAATTTGAATCATGATTGGCAATAGGTAGAAAATTTTTTTTTACAGTTGAATATTGTTTTTTTTTCGATAATTAAGCATTATAAAATTGATATAAAATTTTTTTCTGCAGAGAAAAAAAATTAAATCAGCGTTGTTATCGAAAATCATCATTTTTGGCGGTTTTTGCCTCAAAACATTACTTGAGTTAATCTCGCATAACTTTTTAAGGACGCCAAATTTTTGAAAACGGGTTTTGGCATTCGAAAGAGGAGATCCAAATACATAAAAAAACATGGAAAAAAAAACGATTCCTTTCAATTTTAAGGTGTATGTAACTCCTTAAGCATGCTACAATATCCAATCGCATTGTTTTATCATCGAAATTATTCCTCACTATTTATCCGAAAACTTTCACACCGCGACATCCAGACTGAGCTACCTCCCCTATTGCGAAATGCTGATCACGCAGCTCGTCCGGGTCAATGTACCAACGTTCTGCAAGAGCGACTTGCGGCTCCGTTATAATTTTCCGTCTGCCGACAATGTATTGTGACGAGGTCCAGCCTCGTCAACGATTGCGCGAGACGCGAGGCGGCCGCCGAGGGATTTCAGGGCCGATACTTCGTCAAGCGATTGTTTAGGCAGGGTGGGGGGAAGAGCGAAGCACGAAGTCGCGGCGCGTGCCGATAGCGCAGAGCGCGACAATCGAATTCGAGCAGTCACGGTTGACTGAGCGATTAGCCCGCGACCCCTTTTCGAGCCCGACGCCCTTTGTCGATTCCGCGTGTGCGTGCGCCCTGGGAGGAAAGCCCGATTTCCTCCAGCGTCGAGCCTGCGACAGGAGAGCGCCAACCCGCACCGCCCAGCCGACCTGGTGGGACGCCACCGGGACGAGCCAGCAGCCCCGTCGACCGCCGCCAGACAAGCCGGTCTTTCGCGGCAACGAGTGCTGCATCGACGACGTCGGCGAGAGTCGGGCCTACGAGAGGCAAACCGTAAGTCCGCACCTGCGAGTGCGCATCCTCTCTGTTGCGTGCGAACTAGCGAAACTCGTCGGCGCCCGCAGCCGACGAGCGGCCCTCAGCGTCCACGCGGCGCATCGTTAGAAGTCCGTGGCCGTCCTTCCGGCGGTCGCGGCACGTGTAGTTTGAGGCATAATAAAGGCACTTTGCTTTTATTTCCCCTCGTGTTACTTTCGCGCCCTTGCTCCCCAACATCCTCCGTGACTCCAGGAACGAGAACGCGGCACTGCACCACGCCGCATCCGCGAACGGGCCGATCAACGGATCGTCCCGTGAACGAGTTAGCCCGGGCGTGCTCGCGTGATTGGACTGCTCCGGCTATACGCGACAGTTCCTCGGCTGTTTTGCCACTGTGGAAGCACTCATCCGTATCGTCCTCTAAGTGTACCCTGAGCTGCTGCTGGCACGAGCTACGAAAGAGTCAGTGCTAGCCCGACATCATCGAGCTCGTGTTGCAGTCTAGTGGAGCATCTGTGAGCCCGCGTGCGAGTAACGGTCGGTGCACCGACCGCCATTTCTTCTCGCGCGCGAGTAAACTCCAACCTCTACATAGCGGCGCCGACCCCGAAGACTGCGTCCTCGACGACGACGCACGAGAGTTGGGAGCCCCGCGTGTGTATCGCGCAGCTGACATTTTCCACGCGCGTGAGCCCCAACCCCCCAACCAGCGAGTGCTGCACGTCGCCGACGCCGAAGACTCTACGTCCTTGACGACACTCGAGAGAGCCCTGCAAGTGCTGCGCGGCTATCATTTTCCACGCGCGTGAGCCCCAA
>JAJGXB010000477.1:0-33698 GCA_020882725.1 Aphelinus certus
TCCCTTTATTGTATTGTTTTCCCTGCTGTTCTTGGGCCTTGAATGCGTTCTTAATCACGTAATCGCGTAATGCCTCCAATCGCCGTGTTCGTTCCTCCGGACTCTCGTTTGAAATCTCGGCGATTGGCAAGCATTCTTCCACTTCTCGTCTCACGCTGTTAATCGGAGCCGGGTGTCGTCCGAAGTTTAAAAACGCCAGTGACACTCGCGTCGAATCATTTCTCGCCGTGTTGTAAGCTTGCCGAAGCTCGCACAGGTACTGATCCCACCCCGCGATGGTCCTTGCCCACGAACATAGCCAACATGGTCTTGATCGTTTTGTTGCAGCGTTCCACCGGGTTAGCCTGAGGATGGTAGGGTGCCGATGTTATATTTAGTCAGATTCTCATTAACTAATTCATTTTCATATTCTTTTCCGTTATCGGTTAAAAAGTACTCCGGCGACAGTACTCCGGGACAGTACTCCCCATCTGTTCAGGACTAACTCGTTGAACGCTTGCCAAACCGCGTTCCCGCCGATTTTACGAACCGGCTTCATCTCAATGTATCTCGAAAATAAGTCCATGAAAACAATTAGATACTTGTATTGGCATTTGCTCCTGGGAAATTCCATCATCCGCCGCTACTACGTTCCATATCCTGTCGACGCATCGTTTGCCCATCAGGCCTTGAGGCGGCTGCTGTGACGTTTTGATTGTTGGCAAATTAGACAAGCTTTTACATACTCGTACACGTCATGGTAGCTACCTGGCCAATAATACTCGCGCGCGATTCTATCGTACGTTTTCTCGATGCCAAGGTGGCCTGACGGCGGTTCATCATGCGCATCTCGCATCACACGTTCTCTCCACTCTTCGGGCACTACCAACTTCCAGTTTTCTTCCTTATTTGTTACAGGATCCAATAAATTATCCCTACGGTACACGTACAAAAAATCGTTCTCAACTTTCCAATTCCCGAATTTCCGTGGGAAGGTTTTCACCTTTTCCCGTCGTTCATTGTACCACTTGTCGTTCACTACACTCAACGAAGCCACTCCTGTTTCGTCTCCAAAAGCACGTGACAGGGCATCGGGAACTTTATTGAGTTCGCCCTTCCTGTGGGTTATCGTAAAATCCCACTGTTGTAATTCAATTACCCATCTAGCCAACCGACTCGTTGGATTTTTCAAGTTCCTTAGCCACTGGAGCGCTGAGTGGTCCGTTATGACGTGAAATTCCGTTCCTTCGATGTATGGTCTCAGCTTCTGAATGGCCCATATGATTGCCAGACATTCCTTCTCCGTGGTCATGTAGTTTCGTTCCGCGGGCGTGAGCACATGGCTGATGAACACGATCGGGTGTTCGCCATCCTCATGCTCTTGTGATAACACCGTGCCCAACGCGTAATTACTCGCGTCGCATTGAATTGTAAAGGGCTTCGAAAAATCCGGCCTGACTAAAACCGGTGCTTCAGTGAGAGCTTTCTTCAAGCTCATAAACGACTCGTTCTGTTCCTCTCCCCAATCGAAATGCGCCTCCGTTTTCAATAGTTTGAGAAAGGGTACTTTCAACTTTCCGTCGTTCTTGATAAATCGCGCGTACCAATCAATCATGCCTAGAAATCTTCTTAATTGCTTCACGTTCTTGGGTGCCGGATACTCGAGAACTGGTGCGACTTTCGCCGGATCTGGCCGTAGGCCGTCCGCGTCAAGCAAATATCCTAAGTATTTGACTTGCTTACAGCAGAACTCGCATTTCCCTCGGTTCACCGTCAGATTTGCTTCCCGCAACTTTTTCAACACCCTTTCAAGCCAGAATAAGTGCTCCTCAAACGTTTCTGTTGCGATGATCAAGTCATCCAAATAACCAAACACGTGTGGCTCAAATTCTGGCCCGAAAAGGGCGTCGATCAATCGCTGGAAGGTCATCGGTGCGTTCGTAAGTCCGAAGGGCATTCTTTTGAATTGCCATAGCCTGGACCCGTGTACCGCAAACGCCGTGTACTTGCGACTGTTTTTCTCCAATTTGATTTGATAATACGCCGATTTCAGGTCGATTTTCGTGATAAATCGCGCCCTCCGTAATTTATCGAGAATAATATCGATACTCGGGATAGGATACGCGTCTCGTTTCGTTACCTTTTTGACATCTCTATAATCGATACAAAATCGCGACGACCCGTCCGCTTTCTTGACAATGACTGGCATACTGCACCAATCACTGCCCGATCGTTCTATAACTCCTTGCTCAAACATTTTCTGGACTTCGGCTTTCGCAATCTCTTGTACTGCCGGTGACATTCTTCGTAATTTTTGTCTGATCGGTGGGGACCCTTGTACATCGATATGATGTTCTGTCATAGTGGTGACCCCTAATCTGTCCACTTCTTCTGGCAGATATTCCTCGATCAGACGTTCAATCTTTTCTCGGTCTTTGCTGTTCACTGCCGAGATTCCCGCACACTCCGCATATACATGGTCATCAGAGTGCCCCCGGGTTGAGGCGTTCAAAAATTTCCTCCATTTCCCTTGACCCACTCTCCATGACTTGATCTCGTCGTCCTCTTTAAATCTGAACAGCTTCACGAAATCTTTCCCGATGTAAACATCGTATTCTAGATTATGTGCGGCCAATACTTCCATTGTTTGGACGGTTCCATCCGCGTCCAATTTCAACTTCAGTTTGCCCGCGACGTTCATCCTCTCTCTGTTTGCATTGTACACGGCTGTAGTTGTCGGTATCAACCGGTCCTTGAGGTGTTTTATGACCCCGTCGCCCACCACCGTATGCGTTGCTCCGGTGTCGTACAATGCTTTGAACAACTTCCCACCAATCACGATGCCCAAGTAATTCCGGTCGTCGCCCACTACCCCGTTGATAATGATCTCGGCCAGATCACTCGGGACATCCATGCTTGCTCATTCTGTCGAGTTCCCTTGGACAAGGTGGGCGCACACTGCATCGTTACCGGACGCGATTGTGTGCTGGCCACCTATATCCTCGGTACTCTCGACCGCGCTTTCTCCGCTGAACCAATGCTCCAGCAAGGAGCGTTTTGCTCCTCGCAACTCTCGCAACTGGTTCGTTTTTTCGACCTCGATGTCGATCTCATCCTCATCGGAATTGGCTGCGTCTCTCAGACGCTTCTCAATCAGCAACCTCGCATACGCTTCCGTGGGTCGCGTATGTTTGGAGCAGTCTGCAGTCTGCATCCGTTGAAGTGCTGATCGACACTCGCTCGCTCCTAACCCCTCTGGATCAGGTGTTTTCTCGTGCTCGTTCGCTCCCCTGGAATGCCCAGCACTGGGCGCAACATTACTGCCGCCGGGGGCGTCGTTCACACTCTTACTCGTACTTGTCACACTCTGCGGTACTTCCCGGTCCTCCGTTTGTTGGCCGTTACCAGCACACACTGCTGGTTTTTGGCTACGGATCCGGGGCTCGTTCCCGCTCTCGTTCACGCACTCGTTGTGCAGTATAGCAGGTACCTTCTGACTCGGCTCTGTGCTGTAATCAGCTCGAGGCGCTCTGTTGGTATTTTTCCCGCGATTCATACTGACACATTTGTCGTCTGTCTCAACGACTTTACTCGTTACGACCCGACCCGACTCGAGCGGATTGATCGGCAGAGCTCGCGAGTCAGATTCGTCAACCTGCTTCCGAGTTTTCGCCGATTCCTCATTCGCTCGTTCGTTCGTGCCGTTTTCTCGACTCGTTGAGCTCGACAACTGGTTTTTCCAGTTATCGAACTTCTCAATTGCCTTCTCCACCGCTTGAGTCTCCGTTCGTTCAAGGATCCATTCCGTTTTTTCCGTCTGGAGGCTCAAGGTCGGCTGGCTCGTCCCCTCGGTTACGGCGTGGAGCGCGCGGGACTTGAACGCACTCCCGCCTCCCCTTTTCCCGTCAGAGCTTTAAGTCCCTTGCATACAAAACACGAGTCGTATTCGACTCCCGGTGTTTTGCACACCTGACAGTAAAGCGCCCCCTGGGCCTTCTTCGGGCAATTGCGCGAGAAGTGTCCCTTCTTGTTGCAATTGTAGCAGATGTTAGATCTACAATCTGCTGCCCTGTGCCCAGGTTTCTGACATGAGAAACACACTCCCACAAACGTATTACTAGGGCCCCCCATGGGCCCGTTCGCGTTCCTCGACGCATTCGCGTTCCCTGTGTTTTCATTCGTGTTTCCAGAATTCTGTGGCGATCCCGATTTGCCGCTATTCTGTTGCGCTCGTTCACTCTTCCGGTCTTCCATCAGCTCGATCAGCAGCTGTTTCAGCTCGCTGATTTCTGATTTGGCCGGTCGTTCCGTTGTCGCCGCTTTTTCTTCTGTCCCCTTCTTTTGCGGTATATTCCCTTTCTGGGATCTCTGATTCATGTTGTTTTCGCGCTCGTAATTCCTCCCACACGTCCTCGTCGTCCATTTCGACCACAAATCTGTTCTTGAAGGTTTTTACGAATTTGCGCCACGTTCCGATCTCCGTTTTCATTGTCCGAAACCAGTCGGCTGCGCCCTTGTGGAGTACGCTCGGCATCGCCGCCAGCAACGCAGAGTCAGGAATCTCTATACTCAATCTGTAGTCTTCCAATCGTTCTAAGAATTCTAACGCGTCCACCGATCCGTCGTCCGCAAATCGTAACTTCCAGTCGCGCATCGATTTCATGTAACCGGGGCTCGTTTGTAATGAGCTGTGCTCTATTGTGTTCGTTCTCACGTTTGTGATCGGCGATACCAGCTCTTCCGCGTTAAGCCCATCCTCGTCTGAATCTGACAGTTCTAACGTGTTATTATATTTGTTCACGTTTGTTGATACCGGCATTGATACAAGATGTTTCGAGTCGCGTACTGTGATTTTGCCCCGCTCGATGCGTGTGCTCGTTCTCGCGTTTGTCATTGATGGTATTTCCGGCCGCGCGTCCAAGTCGTCCTCATCAGACTCCGACGGCGCCGGCACATTTACGTTCAAATTAGGTTGTACCGTATTCGACACGGGACCCCTTGATTTGCGCGTGTTGATTTTTCGTCGCGTTCTCCGCTCAATACGCGTGCTCGTTCTTGTATCAGACTCGCTTCCGCTTCTGGACGACATGTTCGAATCGTCCAGTTCGTTCGTATTGGGTGCGGGTACCATCCGTTTCGACCAGGCGACGGAAATAGCAGCCGCGACTGGTAGCACGGAGGTGAGTGCGCACGACCCTCCGACTACTAAGCCGTCGAAGGGTAACGTACCTCGCGCGAAACGTGGCAGACCGCGAAAGAACAGATACGTGGCGACCCGAACGCCAGCGGTAGAAACTGCGAGTAAAAACGAGCGAACGCAAACGCCAGCGACAGAGAGCGCGATCGAAGAACAGCCGACGCCGGTCATCGAACCGGAATCAAGTCCGGAAGAGCCGCCGACAGATAGCGTCCAAGCGCCGGTAGGAACAGCTGCCAACGAAAAAAAGAAGCGCGGACGCCCGAAGGACGCCAAGAACAAGGAACTGGATAACGAGCCAGTGATCCTGGAAAACCGCACGCGAGCGCAGCGTAAATAACTGCATGTGCAAGCAGAACAAAATTTTTTTTTATTTTTGTTACTCTCCCAGTGGATTGACGATAGAAATGTCAAGGGACAGTACTAACAATAAGATCTTACAGATGGATCAAGAAAACAACAACGGAGCCAACGAGACGCCAGCAGAGGAACTGCTGCCAGCGCACCCAGAACCGCTCAGGCGCCCAAGGAGCGCGAGCGCACCCACCGTCACCCCACTCGAGACGTGGTACGACGCCAATACCACCATCTCAACAGATGGTGAATTCGCGGACACGAGTGTCGAGACGGTGGTAGAAACGTCGACCAACAACACCATGCAACAGGTGGAGGACGACGCGGCGGCGGCAATGGACCGCATGCACGTAAGTGCGGGAGACGGGACGCACGCAGGTGCGGACGGAACGCACGCGAGTGCGGCGGGAGAGCACGCAAGCGTGCCAAACACCAATGCGCACGCAGACGCGCAGGACGAGACCGCCGCAACAGCCCAGGCGCAAGGAGTGCAAGAGGAGCAGGCGCAGACGGCCGCCCAAGCTCAGCCTCCACCGCCCAGCCGAACCATCGAGTCGCCATCAGAGCGGTTGGAAGAAGTCGGCAAAGCAGAGGAGGCTGCTCGCAAGGTGCAAGAGCTTGGGGAGGCCTACGAAAGGGCCATCGAGGACGCCGGCTACGCCCTGCGCACTATGCGCCGGTTCTTTGGCGACGCGGCCAAAGAGCACCTAGCGGCGCCAACGCGAGTGGTCGTCGAGGCAAAGGAGATCCTCGACGACGCTCGACTCGCCGCGCGCAAACGGCGCGAAAACAGGGAGCGCGAAGAGAAGGCAAGGCGCAGCGCAGAGATCCTGGCCGAACAACTGCGCCAGTCGAGGGACAAGGTGGCCGAGGAGCAGCGTGACTGCGGGCGCAGCTGGAGGAGGCGCAGAGGGTTCTCTGCGGTAAAACAGAGACGCAGGAGCAGCGCATAGCGCGCCTGCGCGCCCAACGCGTCGGGCGTCACTGCCCCATCTGCGGGTCGCAAGGCACCGGTAACCCCGACCGCTGCCACGAACGCCAGCTCCACCACCTGGTACCCCACCGCGTACGCGAGTACGAAAGGGAGCAGGAGGAGAAGCGCCGGCAGGAGCAGGAGAGGAAGAACCCCCACCCTGACGCAGATAAAGACTGAACGCACGCATAGGTGCAGGGCGCACGCATAGGTGCGGAGCGCACACAAGGGTGCGGAGCGCAAGCAGCGCGAAGAGGCTAACCAGCCGAAGAGGGCCTAATAGCCATGTTCTGTTCCTAGATTATATCGTAGGAGACTGGTCAAGTCAATCGAAGATTGTAAGTGGGTAAATAGCCACACGATCAAAGTAATTATAGAATGAGTGGAGCGCGAACCACTATGAAAAGCTGCCAAAGTGTGATTATTTTCTTTTCTTTTCAAATGTGTTTTTAGTTGATTTAAGTCTGAGATTCTATAGCTTTCTTAATCAATTTTCCTTAATAAAGTCATTGATTAGTTGATAATTTGGTTAATTCTTGAAAAATTCACTTTGAGATTATAGTTTGTATAATTTTGTCTAATTTTCTTACTAGTTTTCTGTTGATAAAGATTCTATTTAGTTGTTAGTTAATACAACTGCTTAATTGTTCTTAAATTTAACCAAGAGGTTGTATTAATTTGCGACAGAGCGCACGCGTTAGTGAGAACGCACACAAATGCGATAAATGAAGGTGATTGCGGAAATGTTGTACCGATCACGCGAAAAGCGCCGACCGATTCGCAGGGTAAGAACCCGTGCAGATTATTGTACACGCACGCGCCCAGTTGCTCGCAGAGAGAGAGAGAGCACCGTGAAATAAAGGTCTAAAAGAGTAAAATAAAGCGTAGAATCATTTGTTCATTACACAGTGCCTATTACTAATGAATTTTTGTTTTTGTTTCTCCTGGAGTCGATCGAATTGGATCATGTTGACCTTCATAAGGGAGACCGATTCACCGGCGCTTTCTTTTGTGATAAAGCGCGCCTGGGAGGGGGGTGTCACGGGTACTTTGTACCGTGAGGTCTCCCTGTCCCAGCAAACATCCCTAATTGTATAGCGGCCACCATACAAGGAAAGAGAGAGACAGAGAGTGCGCGAGAGAGGGACAATAGCAGCGCAACATCACCGCCGCGCCACGGCAGAACCCGTGCAGATTATTGTACACGCACGCGCCCAGCTGCTCGCAGAGAGAGAGAGCACCGTGAAATAAAGGTCTAAAAGAGTAAAATAAAGCGTAGAATCATTTTTTCATTACACAGTGCCTATTACTAATGAATTTTTGTTTTTGTTTCTCCTGGAGTTGATCGAATTGGATCATGTTGACCTTTATAAGGGAGACCGATTCACCAGCGCTTTCTTTTGTGATAAAGCGCGCCTGGGAGGGGGGTGTCACGGGTACTTTGTACCGTGAGGTCTCCCTGTCCCAGCAAACATCCCTAATTGTATAGCGGCCACCATACAAGGAAAGAGAGAGACAGAGAGTGCGCGAGAGAGGGACAATAGCAGCGCAACATCACCGCCGCGCCACGGCAGAACCCGTGCAGATTATTGTACACGCACGCGCCCAGCTGCTCGCAGAGAGAGAGAGCACCGTGAAATAAAGGTCTAAAAGAGTAAAATAAAGCGTAGAATCATTTTTTCATTACACAGTGCCTATTACTAATGAATTTTTGTTTTTGTTTCTCCTGGAGTTGATCGAATTGGATCATGTTGACCTTTATAAGGGAGACCGATTCACCAGCGCTTTCTTTTGTGATAAAGCGCGCCTGGGAGGGGGGTGTCACGGGTACTTTGTACCGTGAGGTCTCCCTGTCCCAGCAAACATCCCTAATTGTATAGCGGCCACCATACAAGGAAAGAGAGAGACAGAGAGTGCGCGAGAGAGGGACAATAGCAGCGCAACATCACCGCCGCGCCACGGCAGCTACAGGTGCCGGGCGGAAGCGGGCAGTGTGTGCCCAAGCGCGAACGCGAGAGCAGCAATTCGGCCCCTGATCCCTCGCGACTTTCCTGTGCCTTGTGCCCGTGCCACGTGCTGTGACAGTGCTTGTGCACGCGTGCCCTGTGTCCGGTGTCAGCGCCGACACCCCGAGCAGCCCTCCCACGCGACGGCCGAGCCGAGGCCCACGTGCGCAGCGCCAGCTTCCCCGGCTTCCGAGCGCCGGCTTCTCCCGCACGCCGACATCGCCGTGCCGGCTTCCCACGTCGCCAGCTCCCACATCGCGAGCAACGATAAGGTTCGTCTCCACGTGTTGCTCTCTCTTTCTCTCAATCGACCGCGCCGCGTTCCCTATTACTTGTACCCCCCGTACTGCAATAAAGCACCATTCCTTTTACGTGTGTGCGTTTCTGGGCCCCGATTCCCACCTATATCCCGAAACACGACTCTGAGAACTCGCCCTGCATCAGCGCCGGGCGAGATTGCACTCTCTCGTGTCCCCTTTTATGATTAGTAATTATTACCATTATTAATGGGCATGAGCCAGTATATATACATATATATATATATATATATATATATATATATATATATATATATATATATATATATATATATATATATTGTCACGGGCGATTAATCATAACTATCCGTTATATCAAGCCCTGTGAGATCTCTCCTCGTCAGGCATTATAATCCGTTCATGCTTTTTACATTTTCAGGTCATGTTTCAGCGCCCAGCGAGAGAGCCAACGCTGCCGACAAAGATAAGAGAGAGAGACCGCGTCGCGAACGAGATTTAAGCATCGCGCCGCGTGTTGTCAGCCGAAGACAGCCGAAATAAGCTCGGGCAGCCCAGCGCGCGGCGGAAGCTTATCAGTTTATTGCCGGCCCTTGCGCGCGATAGCACGTGCCCTTGATTAGTAAGACCGCCCCGAGGTGCTACCGCGGCCTAGGAAGGACGACATCCGACGACCCGAGGTCCACCAGCTTATCGCGGTTAGCCCGCGACCGAGCTAATCGCGAACGCCGACCAGAGCCGGAGCACCAAGCATCGCCGAGTAAGTGCCGCTCGTTCGCCATCTCTCTCTCTCTCTCTCTCCTGGCCCCCGCGTATTCACGTTCTCTCTTGCCCCGGCCGGCGAGACGCGACCCAAGGCTCGTCGCCTTTGTGTAACATCGTCCCTTTAGTTTCCTCAAATAACGTGTTGTGTATGTCAGAATATATATATATATATATATATATATATATATATATATATATATATATATATATATATATATATGAAAGTCATATATTGAGGCACATACCTCGGTGGTAATAGCCTTTGGAAAAAAAAATAATTTTATTTTCTGTTCATTCCGTACTTGGTAATAATTTCGTAAATTTTCTGTGCGTTCCCCACGACTTGTGGAAAGCTTCCTCTTGTTCGGCAGTGGGAACTTAACCCGGAAAATATAACCCGGGATGGTCACTGTCTTGGAAGGTATGGGAGTGGCGAGAAAATTCTCAGAAATCCCGATTATGTCGAAACTTTTCTAGCAATGTGGGCTGCGAGGAGAGAAAAATTTGTTTCAAGCCAGCTCATATTAATGTGGCCGATTTCCAAGGGCATGAAGTGGGTGTGTGGAGGGAAGGTTGTGGGGGGGGGGTCTGACAGACTGGCTACTTCTCATATACGTCGGTGAGGGGGGCAGCAGGGAAAGCATTAAGATCCTCAATGGAGTATATTGGAATGAGCGGGTCGTTTCTAGATTTTCTCACGAGGATGGATTTATTCTTGTATATTAGATAAATTTGAACACTAGTATGGAGGTGTTTGATGAAGTAAGGTTAGTCTCCGGCTCACTGTCGGTCTCGCCGTTTGCGTGAGTTCAGATTATAGACAAAAAATTGGCGTTACACGCATGAAGGCATTCCAGAGCGGAAAAAAAGCAATTTCGCTGCTGCATCGTGATCATCACAATAGAAGATCAGTATCCCCGTGAACTATAGTTCAGAACTATCCTCAAGCATTAATGTAGTATCTATTTCTCTACTCAGAGAATCGATCTGCTGCGAATTTTGTTGGATCGCGCCGGAGAGGACGTTTTGAGTTTCAGGCGCCTTCTGCATCAATTCGCTTTGCACAGTTTTGAACAAAAAAATAATGTTTGCGTTCGAATTTGGAAAATCTTTGTAAAGTGCGACGATGTATTTAGAGGTACTGGGGTCGTTCAAATAAGGCGTAAAAAGCGCGGGCATATTTCCGCTCGCATTATTAGGCATTGCTGATGGAGAGAGGTTTGGCGTCGCCGCGCGCTTGGACGAAACAGCAGAACACGGAGGAATAGCTGATTTGGTGTCCCTACATCCTCTGAAGGAGAGAGAGGAGAGGCAGGAGTGCGCGAGTTGCGGGTCGTGAGTGCAGATGAGGGCGGAGGAGCAGCTGGCGCAGTCAATCGGATACTTGAATTTTGAGTGCAATCCACGGGCGCGGGCCTGTTACTCGAACCACACTGAACAAGCTTGTCACTAATTTTGAATGTCTTTTTGCAAATTATGCAAGACTTGCGTATTTGCGGCCGAGGCGTCATGCGATGTTGTTCGTAGTGGGGAGAGCATTGCGATGGTCATCCATCTATTGACAATGTGCGAAGTGAGTCCTTGAAGAATCAGCCGACACTGTAGATCTCGTTGGTGCGAGCGATTAGTGGTAGTGGTGGTGGATTAGGGGGTGATGAGCGCGCGCAGGCTGATTGATAACGTAGCGATCCGTGATCAATTTGAAAGCGTCCTCGTTATTCTCAGAATTTTAAGGATATTACAGGTATAATTGGGTGCCCCGGCTCAAAAATTCACGAGCCGAACTGATTTTTTTCGTGAGTGCAGAGGCCAGCGAACGCCCAAGACATCTGTAGCAATCGACTCTCTCGAGACGTATTCAATTGATCAATATACGTTTGATATGCTGGAGCAGTGTGAGGGGCGTGTATCACTTACCGCGGAGGGAGATAGAGAGGAGTGGTACTGTGTGTGCTTGATCCATGTCATCACACATGTGTGTTAGTATTTTCAGCCATGGAGCACTGTGAGCTTTGTCAAAGCTCACAGTTTGGGATACTAAATATTAATCTATGTGCGTATTGACATATTGCGCACGTACCGTACGACTCCAATGTTCATAACAAAATAAGAAAAAACATAAATTATTGCCTGCCTTGACTCGTTACGTCGTTCGCATGCTGTCCCGATAGCGTCCTAATTCGGGAGTTGGCAATCGAAGCAAGCAGGGGGGTACCTTCCTAGTATCTACTTAAGTAGCAGTACTCTTGCATCAGTTTACTTGGTTGGTAGAGGCATCAGGCTTCGATAGAAACTCCATCTTCCATATTACAAGAATTGTGAATGATCACAAAGAAGAAACTAGTGGACGATTGAGAGAATGCTTAACAAGATGAGAAGAGTTTGACATATGAAGTATGCTTTGAGATGGACAAGAACTGAAAGCTATTGGTGAATTCTCCCAAGTTCCAAGAATAATTAATAATTATCTGCATCCAAAAATCTTTAATGATAAATATTTTTCCATCGGGCTCAGTGGACTATTCCGAATTCATTAAAAAGTGAAATTGCGAGAGGAAGGATCCACTCTCTCTGGGCTGGATCCAAACCAACACCCTCCTGATCTCTGACCAGCTGCGCTGCCCATTGCACGACAATTTTTCTACATTATCATCCCATCCGCAATGATTAAGTGTTTCATTGCTTCATTTATAGATCGTTACTTTGTCCACATTCTCCCAGCTGACTGTTGAGCAGCTAAATATTTTCACATGAAATAGAAGCTGAATAAGAGGAAAAAGGTTTGGGTAATCTGACGATTTGTAATTGGAACGATCGAATTCTTCGTCGTTGCGGATAAGGTTGGTTACGAAAAAAATCAATTTTTGCTCCAGGGATGCGAGGATCGTCGAGGAGTTATCTTCCCGGTGGTGCAATACGCAGAGCAGTAGATGAGGAATCAGGAGGATACTGGCTCAAATACAATCCGCTTTTGAAAAAATTTAAGGTGACCCACTAAGTCTGATAGATAGATATTTATCGTTGAAGATGTTGATCACTAGATGTAAGATTATTCAGAGAAACCTGACAGTGCAAAATTCAGCTCGTTTATCAAGCAAACCTCACTAAAACTGTAGATGAACAAACTTGCATCAATGAATGCCTAATTCTGATATATGATTCTGGTGTAAAATACCACAAGGAAAAATACATTGTTTTGTGGCTCTCTCTATACAGCTCAATGTCTCATGAGAAGGTATAGCCCTCTTTGAGCATTCGACCAATCCAAGATGATTGACCATAATTCTACGGTATAGAAATAAGTTCCTCCGTACTATATGAAATTTCTGCATATTTTTCATGAGAACTGTTGGTCAATTCTTCACGTTGATTGCTCTCACATTTAATTCCACACTCGCGTCCATTCAACCATGATTGATATTCAAGTTAATGATTCAGGCTACACTGTTTTGGATAGATGATGAGGCTATCCAACCAGTATGATGATCATATTTCATAAAAAAATATTCGGGATTCTTATTTCGAACTCGAGAATTCTCATTGAATATAAACTTACAGGGTAAAGATAATCTTGTATTGCCTCTGGTCATAATGGGAATTGTAGCTGTGATTGGAGGTATCTCAGGATTGAGACTACCAGAAACACTACATCAGCGATTGCCACAAACAATAGAGGAAGGAGAAGCTTTTGGTAAAAACTGGACTTGTGGGAACTGCTGTCAACTGGAACCTGTGAGGTAAATTTATTCGCTATTGCCTCTGAATCATAGCCTCCTATCATTTTTCGATACTCCAAACAGTCCTTATTGTCACAAAAGATTTTATATTTTCTTCAGTGAGAAATCCAAGGTCTATCCTACCACCTGCCGTCTCCGGGAAGGGCTGGTCCCGTGCGCTCGGCGTCCCGCGGGCCCGTCTCAGTTGTTCCTGTGGGGACGGCTTCTCGCCGACCTCGATGGTGGCGACCCCCTCAACGTCGTCTTTGTCACTCCCCTTTCTGTGCCAGCTGTACCGCCCTCAGGACTCCCTCCTGCAAGCGTCGGGCTACCTGAGCTGGCCAGATTGTGGGCTCCCTCGTCTCGAGCCGCAGGGTCCACCGGGTCAGACGCAGGCAGAAATCGTCAAGGACCTCCCCCAGACTTTCCGGGGAAACCTTTCTAATCCAGGCCAGCAACTCGCGAAGGCGGCTAGCCGCCATATAAGGCTCCATGCCCGGCGCCTGGTCCTGCGTCCCGCCCAGCAAATGGGCGCTGACAGATTCCACCTGCTTGACCCGAATTTCTTCCGAGGTCAGAGATGCTGGTAGGGGTGGTATTACCGACGGTGCCAACGTCATCTTCTTCTTTATCTCAGGTTTGCCCTCTGTGGAGAAATAGAAGGAGAGGAGGGTTAGCTCATAGTTCACTATGTAAGGATCTTGAGTAAGGATGTAAGGATGTCAGGATGTTAGGATCTGTTGTGATCTCGTCGATCGGAGCGAGATCACTTCCGTGTGGAAAGTGCTGGGTGGCTTGCGCATGTCATCTGGGACCGCATTTTGCGAGGGCTTTGCTTGTCCCTGGCGCACTCGGAGCTTCTTGCATCGCATTGTTTGGGGGCTCCGGCGTTGCTACGCTCGGGAGTTCCGGTGCCACTGCGGTCGCATGCGTGACCCGTTTATCCCGCGTGTCATCATGGGCGCTTGCTTCCCGGTTTGTACCACGCGGACCACGCGATGTGGTTTGCCGCATGGTTTCGCGACTACCCCGCCGCACAGGTACGCGTGGGATGTTGTCACTAGGGTCGCTCGTTCGCGTGCTCGCTTGTTGATCGGCTGCTGGGGGTTGATGTTGATCCGTGGGCTCGTCCTGAACATCCTCTTGTCCTGATTTTGTGACGGTGTTATTGTCCTCTCCGTCGTAGTACCTCTTGAGGTGGGCCGAGGTTATTGGTTTGTATACGTTCCCGGCCTCGACGGTTAGTTTGAACGAGATCGTTCCTAATTTTTCACTGATTTTGAACGGACAGACGGAGTCGGGTACCAATTTCGCCGAGATAGCCCAAACGGCATTCTTTTGAATTGATACAGTCCCATACCGGGGACTTTGAATGCGGTTAGGGGTCTCAAATTTTCGGCCAGCTTGATCTGCCAGTACGCGCTGCTCATATCTGTAGGGGTACACTCCTGGTTACCTCTCACGGTGCATGCGTGACAAGCGGTCGAGGCTTCCGAGCCAGCGAAGACAGCGTGCAAGCGGCAGTTACGCTCGAGCTCACCGAGCGAGCGGTCAGCCTGTAGAACAGGCGAGAGCTGTAAAACCTCAGATTAAACTCTTCACAATATTTACAGAGTCCAGCTTATTCCCCAGACAGGTGGTTTGTGGAGACCATCCTAACCAAATCTCTACATTGGTGACCCCGCCAACGTCTGCAGCCAGCACGGAATTCTCCGGCAAGCTCTGCAGGGACAAGTAGCGGCGGAACAGCGCGAGCCGGCATCACCGCCGCCGGCGCAACATGTGGCCGTCAAAACCGCTCTCCAACACGACGCCTTGGTGCGTTACGAGCCTTCGGCGCGGGGACCTGACCGCCCTCATCGACAGAGCTGAGCAGGCTCTCTCTCTCCATCTTCAGCGGATCTTCGCTTTGCCAGTGTCGCACCTGCGCTCTCTGGCTGCTCGAGCTACGGCATTTTTGTTGCGCGCGCCTTTGTCAGCGTACGTGGCTGGCCATTTCTGGCCGCCGCACTTTCCATCTCCAGCACGCAGCGGTCCTGGAGGACCGTCAGACCATTGGTGATGCCCAGCTTGCTCGTCGGTGCTGCTCGTCAGGCACGCGCATGGCGCGCTTTCTTGCTGTTACCGTCTTCGCTGCCTGGGCCGACATCTTTCCCGTCAAGGTCGCTGTGCTGATTCCAGCCAGTGACAACGTCTCCGGCTCTTTGAAAGCAGCAGCGGTGCAGCCAGCGCATCAAGCTTGACTTTTGCAAGGTATTAGTGCGCGCGATCAGTTAAAAATCCAAATTTGTTTGAATAAACTTGAGCGCAAAAATTCTCAACGACCATCAGGCATACAATAGTCGTTGGACTTTTTTCGCCGAATCGACTGACTGCCGTATTCAGAAACAGGCCAGCGATTCCTCTTGAGAATTTTCCTGTTATGTTAATAACATGTGAATATTCCAGTAACTTCGTGAACATACAGCGAATGAATATTTGCCTCCACGCGGCTGACAAGATCAGAGAGGGACTGTAGGCCGCACTAGGTTTTAGCAATGGAGGCTTCCAAGGAGTCAAGCTTATCAATTTTGTCTACCTTGGCGAGGATGCGGCGAAGGATGTTGTCGTGCTGGTCGTTTCTGCATGAAGAGAAGGCGCTGGGCTAGGTCGTCCGCCAGAGCAGCCGGCAAAGAACTCATCACCACCAGGGATTTGTGCAGCTGAGGATGAAGCAACTGCGTGAGCAGGAGCACAGTAAGTGCAGCAGCAAACAGGCCTGTCATAATACTGCACTGTGATAAATGCTATGCAGCATTTATGCCAGCGCTTGGCACAAAAACCGCACGGGTTAACGTGCATATTACTGCGCGGTGACTTACTGCACTTAGCGCAGAGCAGTGGGTCCTCATGTCTCTCCTTACGCCTCGCACCATCATCAGATGGATTGGCCTTATCGGCTGGTTTAACAGTCGAGGAGCTATATCAGGTGCAGCGAAAGGTCTTAGTTGACTAGAGAAAAATAAAAAGAAAAATGATAATGAACGACCTTATGTTGTAGAAACGACTGCAGCCGGGAGGCGAAAGTTCAGCTGCGGGCGCACTGCGATGCAGAGTAGGCCTGATGACGCTCGGTGAGCCGAGCGGGGAGCGAGGCGAGTGAGCGCAGTGAGACCGTGGTGGGAGCAGAGCGGGGCGGAGCCAAGGGGCCGAATACGCGATGAGCGCTCACGCTATAGGCTGTCGATGAATTATCGATTGAGCACAACAGCTGATAAGGAAGGTTAGAGACCACGTATTGCTGTGTATATACATGAATATAAACATGCACTGACACACGGGTGTGAGCAACGAATTGTGCAAGTGTAAATTTATTGACACGAAAGCACAAGAAACTGGGCACCAACACTTCACTTACAGCAGTCAAAAGTTCAACCACCACAGTTCCGCGAAACAACTGTGCCGCAACAACAATGCACACACACAGTAGCAACAACAAAGTCCACGACCAACAATAAGTTCACAATGAGCAGGCAGCACTGGAGCACAACGAACAGCGTCGTGGAGGCAGCAAAGAGGAGCAAAGGCGAACAGAACGACGTAACCTGAAAGTTAGTGAATCAGGTACACCCCGGCTCAGATTGCACGAGCCAGTCAAAAATGCTCGTAATAGCAGGAGCCGACAAGTCTCCCAATTCACCTGTACGACGAAAGTCGAGAGAGCGAGAGAGATAAAATTAGATTAGATTAGATTGATTTATTTACTGTACATTATGTTGTACAATGTGATCATAGTTATACATACAGTTACTTATATCTAGATGAATAATATTAATTCAACTTAATTTAATTGAGATTTATTTGATCTAGTTCATTCAAATTCAAGAGCGAAAAGAAAAGTCTAAGAGCAGAGCAAGCTCTCACCACGGTCGCAGGCAAGGAAGTAAAGAAATAAAAGTTTTTTGAAAACAGGAAGAGATGAAGCGTTAGTTATTACAGTGGGGAGTGAATTCCAAAGATAAGTTGCACTGACATGGGAACGACCTACGGAGGAAATCCTTGCGGAAACTAGGGACAACAAGCTGCAACCGATAGCCACCCCTACAGGGACGAGTACCGGTATTCATGAGAAAATACTCTGCGAGATACGACGGGCTGCCATACTTAAGAATCTTATATATCATACAGGCCATGAAATAGCTTCGCCGAGTAGATCATGAGCCAGTTTAGTTCCTCCCTGTAGGGAGAGGTATGCTCGCCCCTTCTCACCCCATAGACATATCTTATGCTAGTATTATAAAGCCGTTGGAGAACCAGGTCTCGCTCCTCAGAGAGTTCGCAGTACATAGGAGAGCAATAACACAGCTCCACAAAAAAAAAAAAAATTGAACCAGAGACTGGACCACTCTACTTCTATGTATTTTTGGCTGCTGAATCCGAATCCGAGGTCCGTTTAGCTCCATCACCCCTGCGTTTAGCCATAGCCTCAAAAATATGGCGGACGACATATGGATGAAATCAATATTTTGCAAAACAAAAAATTTTATTCTATTCTACATAAAAAAATAAAAGAAAACTGTCCTTAGCGATTTTCCGATTCGTTGCATACTTTTTGGGTAAAAAAATTCAGAAAGTTTGACGGCTAGTGGGCCGGATTCAAAATTCATAATTTTATGAATTTTTCACTCGTAAACTATGCGACGAATTGAAAAAACACCAGGAAAATTTTTTTTGAGGTTATGTCTAAACGCAGGGGTGATGGAGTTTAACGGACCTTGGATTCGGATTCAGCAGCCAAAAATACATAGAAGTAGGATGGTCCAGTCTCTGGTTCAATTTTTTATTTTTTTTTTGTGGAGCTGTGTAATCAATGATGGGGAAAAGGAGCGTCTTGATGAGGTGGCACCTGAGCTGATGAGTTGTGCTCCTCCGGAATTTATGTAAGCGGTACATGAGAGCATGGGATCTGCCAGTGATCGAGGCAACATGCTCCCTCCATGAGAAGGTAGAGTCGATGATCACCCCCAAGCTCTTCACTGAGGATTCAAGTCTAATTGGCGAATCATTTATGATGAGTTAGTCCGATGCCTTCGCAGAAAGACAAGCAATGAGAAATTCCCTCCCAAGAACGATAGCCTTGGTTTCTGATGCATTCAGGATAAGTTTATTCGTCAGGGCTCACTGTACGATCCTTGCAGCGACCTCGCCAAGCTTGTCGAGCGTTCGTAGTAAGTCGTCAAGGTGATAGTGAATGTAGATTTGAAGGTCGACAGCGTAAAGTATGTAGTGCACATCGGATCCAAAGCATAGAGAAACAGCACCGATATAGAGGGCAAACAGTAGGGGGCCCAGGACAGAGCCCTGGGGTACTCCCCTACTGAGACCACAAGAACCAGTGAAAGTTCCGTCTTCACGCTTAACACACTGCTCCCTTCCCGTCAGATGTGGAGCAATCCACTTTAGTAAGTCCAAAGAGAAACCAAGTTTTGACAGTTTATGCAGCAATGTGGAGTGACAGACCGTGTCGAATGCCTTGCTAAAATCAAACAGGAGTAGAGCAGTCAACCTTCTCATGTCCTTGGCCCGACGGACGTCGTCAGTAAGTCTGAGCAAAGCAGTCTGCGTGCTGTGACCCCACCTGAAGCCCGCCTGACGCCCATCCAGCAGACCCTCCGATTCCACATAAGCACTGATTTGGTTGAGAGCAAGTCTCTCCAGAACTTTGGAGAGAAAATTAAGCAGAGAGACAGGGCGAAAATCACCGAGACAGCTAGGAGAGGAGATCTTGTCAAGAGAAAGGACAACAGCTTTTTTCCAGCAGGAGGGAAAATGTGATTGGGCAAAGGAGGAGTTGAAAACTTTCACTAGGATGGGAGCAATGACAGGGAGTGCCATGCAGATGAAATTATGAGGATGGCTATCAGTTCCCTTAGACTGAGAGTGGGACCGGTCTACGGCAAATCTCACTTCTTTCTCTGTAACGTTCACAAAGCGAAAACTGAGACCGCATGCCGATTCACCATGCAGGAGATTGAGTGTATCATCCAAGTTGGGGGCCAGGGGATCTGTAGCGATCCTGGCAAAGTGAGAGTTGATCTCCCCCTCATCAAATCCCCCAAGGTTGTTAGTAGATTCAGGTACCAGTCCCAGATGTCTGAGTTCTTTCCGTATCTCCTTGTTATCAGACAGACCTACAAGTCTGCGCTTGAAAAAGTCAAGCTTAGCGTTTTTGGTGTTCTTATAAAGAAGGTCACGAGCAGCTCTATAGGCATGTAGGTCTGTGTCAAGTCTAGTTCGCTTGAAGCGTCTGTAGAGTCTGATCTTGTTGTGCTCGAGGCCATCCAGGCGACTGTCAAACCAAGGTTGCTTTTTGCTATCGACCTTCAAGGTTCGGGAAGGGGAAAATTTGTCAGCAGCCGCCCGGAGTTGCACATAGAGTTGGCCAACGTCAGTTTTAGTAGTGCGGGCCTCATCCTCAAGCCATGTCTAGTCGCGTCCGGTGAGAAAGTCACAGAGTCCATCAGGCTTGATCGCTTTGAAGTTTCTGTAAGTGAAGGTTTGTTCCACTGCCCTTCCACCTTTTAAGTCGATGGTCGCAGTAATGAGGTCATGACTGTCAGCAAAATGTGTCTCAGTTTTCCAGTAGTTTATTACGGTGTCCAGAGCATCTACTATGCAGAGGTCGAGCCAGGTATCTACATTGGCACGGTGAAATGAAGAACCATGGGGCATAAGACGGAGTGATTCCTGCTCAAGAAAGGCTCTGAGAAAAAGAGCGTCGGGCGAGTTTGAAAGCTGGATCGCGTTGAAGTCACCTAGCAGTACCTTAGTGCTGTAGTCTGGTAAGTAAAGAGTAAGTTTGGGAATGAGGTCGGTTCCATCCTTGAAGGGAGCATGAGGCGGTCTGTAAACCAGACCAGCAAAGAAAGTGTCATACATGAAATTCATTCCACAGAAGAAGAACTCCGGGAGAGCCCTGCCATCAGCCCAGTCATGCGTAAAGGTACAGGATACCGTTGCAGTTAGGGTACGATGGACGTACATCGTCACGCCCCCGCCCTTCGTACTCCGATCATGTCTGATGAGAGAGTAGCCCTCCAAAGTGACCTCAGGGTAATTGTTCAGAATGTAAGGGCCTAGCTTTATTTCGGACACGGCTATGAGGTGAATGAGAGGTTGTGTCAGCAGAAAGCGCCTGATGTCCTGAATGCGCGCCCTGATCGAGTTGGCATTGAGGTCGCAGACTCTCAGATTGTCCACTGCAACCGAAGCATTTCTTTCGAAATACTTCGGCTAGCGATTTCGAATCGTCATAGGTCAATTTGTGTTATAGGCAGACTCTATTCATAGCATATATGTGAATAGTCAAATTGCATATGATATAACATGAAATAATTTTCAGTTCAATTCTTCAATGATGACAAGAGAGAGTATAGGAATCGAACATTTAATTCTGAGTATATTACAGCTAACGAGCTAATATCATCTCGTAGAGGTCTAGTGTCATAATTATAAATTATGGAATCAAATGAAATTTTCCATAATCAGATTTATTATTTTAATTAGAAAAATGACCTTTGAAAAAGATATGCGTTAACGATATGTATCTCCCGTACCCTTTGAATCGTCGTTGAATTATTTCTTCTTCGAATTATTTTTTCGAAGTTCGACAGAAATTGAAAATATCTTCCCTTACTTTCAATCTATTCAAATATATGTAACAAGTAATTTTAGATTATAGAGCTATCTCTCTGCCTCATGTTTCTCTGCTACGGATTTTGAATAATCGAATTCCGTCTGAAGTAACATGGGGTAATTTTCAGTTCAATTTTTCAGTGATGACGAGAGAAGGTATTATAACCGAGCATCCAATTCTGAGTATCTAATAGGTATCTAGTAGTAAATAGTAGAATAGTTCTTCTACAGATATTATTTATCATTTTGTGCTCCTAATTTTCCTGTTACTTATAAATTCCATATTTATAAACATGTAACAATTTAGATGTGAAACTGTTTTACTGAATTTCTCTCTCGTCTTGTGGTGATGGAGTAGATACCAGGTACAGCTTGTCGTGGACTTGACGTCTACTCCTTTTCCTACCTGCTCACTTAGAGCTATTTACTACCCCCCCCCCTTCAGGTATAATGTTACAGTTGTGGACAGAGCTCTTGACGGTCCGGAGACGAGACGTGTGATAAGCATGCTCTCCTCCGCCCAGCTCTGTGAATAATATATCATATTAGTTTAAGTAGATAAGAAATAAAGTAAGCATAACGTTAACTTACCAAGGTGGTGGGGCTGTGCTGCCCCTGTAGAGGCTCGCTGCTGGGCTCTGATCCTGGGTGGTCGCTCCAGTCATGGAACAAATCACATATCCCTGTTTGTTTTGACCTGGAGATGCTGCGGGTATCATGAACAGCGTTACGTAAAGACAGGGCTGCAGGCTGGGTGGCAGTTGCCGCAAAAACACAGCTGGAAAACTGCACACATCACTATTGGGAAAACACAACACTGGGTGACGCACTGACAGCCAACCCCAGGACTTCCCCCCCCCACCCTTTCCAATCGTGAGTCATACATTGATTGAATTATTAGTGAATGTCCATACGGAGAAAAAAATCAAGCGATAATTCCGTGACAGGTTACCCAGCAATAATACCGGGCTGACCAGGCAGGGAAATGTTGATGCGATGCACTAGATTAGGCCAGCGCCATCTAGCAAAAATCGCTTCGGAAAGTTCGAAGCAATATTTCCAAGGAGCCACCGGGAATAATCCTGGCGTTCTATGGATTCTAACACGGTACCGCGTATATACACATAATGTATCTAGTACATGCATATAGATATATACATGTATTAATAAATGTACGGAGCGGTTATTATGTACATTTCTAAGCGCGTATACATAATAGCAATTTGTTGAGCGATTGTTTTTAAAGAATTAACCCATTAAGTTCCAAATCGCAGAGATTTTGTTTGTACTTTCGAGCTCGGATAATTTGATGAATAAGACGGAAGGTTTATTGCAATATAGTCATTCCTACTATTTTCGGGCATGCTCTACACGATACATTGGTTGAAAAGACTGGAAAGACTGATTTTCAATGAATAATTAATATTATCAATATTATATTGATAATATTAATATTAATATTAATCAATATTATATAACAAATTGAAATGAAAAATGCGATTATTTGGAGCACTTTGTATTTAATCCAATATATTTCGGTAGATTTCTTCGAAATTCCGTATCCAGGGGTTTTCGATGTCGCTGATAACGATTCTGACATCAACTGCTCGAAATTCTCGATCCAAGATGGCGGTTTCAAGATGGCGGCTAATATTTTGTACATTTTTAGTCGGAGGATCATGAAAATTTGGACTAATGGGTTTTCGGGGGCGCTGATGATAAATCTGACATCAGATTCTCAAAATTCTGTATCCAAGATGGCGGTTTCAAGATGGTGGCTCATGATTTTGTACATTTTCAGTCGGAGAATCGTGAAAATTTGGACTAATGGGTTTTCGGGGGCGCTGATGATGAATCTGACATCAGATTTTCAAAATTCTGTGTCCAAGATGGCGGCTCATGATTTTGTACATCTTTAGTCGGAGAATCGTGAAAATTTGGACTAGTGGGTTTTTGGAGGCGCTGATCATGAATCTGACATCAGATTTTCAAAATTCTGTGTCAAAGATGACAGCTCATGATTTTGTACATTTTTAGTCGGAGAATAGTGAAAATTTGGACTAGTGGGTTTTCGGGGACACTGATCATAAATCTGACATCAGATTTTCAAAATTCTGTGTCCAAGATGGCGGCTCATGAGTTTGTACATTTTTAGTCGGAGAATCGTGAAAATGTGAACTAATGTGATTTTGGGAGCGCTGATGATAAATCTGACATCAGATTCCCGAAATTCTGTATCCAAGATGGCGGTTTCATTAGTCCAAATTTTCACGATTCTTCGACTAAAATGTACAAAATCATGAGCCGCCATCTTGAAACAGCCATCTTAGATACAGAATTTTGAAAATCTGATGTCAGATTCATCATCAGCGTCCCCGAAAACCCACTAGTCCAAATTTTCACGATTCTCCGACTGAAAATGTACAAAATCATGAGCCGCCATCTTAAAACCGCTATCTTGGATACAGAATTTTGAGAATCTGATGTCAGATTCATCATCAGCGCCCCCAAAATCACATTAGTTCAAATTTTCACGATTCTCCGACTGAAAATGTACAAAATCATGAGCCGCCATCTTGGATACAGAATG
The DNA here is from genome assembly GCA_020882725.1 of Aphelinus certus. Lineage (NCBI taxonomy): Eukaryota > Metazoa > Arthropoda > Insecta > Hymenoptera > Aphelinidae > Aphelinus > Aphelinus certus. The sequence goes on from JAJGXB010000477.1 coordinate 23,530, forward strand.
TTGAAAATCTGATGTCAGATTCATCATCAGCGCCCCCGAAAACCCATTAGTCCAAATTTTCACGATCCTCCGACTAAAAATGTACAAAATCATGAGCCGCCATCTTGGATACGAATTTTGAAAATCTGACGTCAGATTCATCATCAGCGCCCCCGAAAACCCACTAGTCCAAATTTTCACGATCCTCCGACTGAAAATGTACAAAATCATGAGCCGCCATCTTGAAACCGCCATCTTGGATACAGAATTTTGAGAATCTGATGTCAGATTTATCATCAGCGCCCCCGAAAACCCATTAGTCCAAATTTTCATGATCTTCCGACTAAAAATGTACAAAATCATTAGCCGCCATCTTGAAACCGCCATCTTGGATCGAGAATTTTGAGCAGATGATGTCAGAATCGTTATCAGCGACATCGAAAACCCCTGTATACGGAATTTCAAAGAAATATATCGAAATATATTGGATTAAAAATAAAGTGCTCCAAATAATCGCATTTTCCATTTCAATTTGTTAATTATTTATTGAAAATCAGGTTTTCCAGTCTTTTCAACCATTGTATCGTGTAGAGCATGCCCGAAAATAGTAGGAATGACTATTTTGCAATAAACTTTCCGTCTTATTCATCAAATTATCCGAACTCGAAAGTACAAACAAAATCTCTGCGATTTGGAACTTAATGGGTTAATTCTTTAAAAACAATCGCTCAACAAATTGCTATAATGTATATGCGCTTAGAAATGTACATAATAATCTCTCCGTACATCTATTAATACATATATATATCTATATGCATGTACTAGATACATTATGTGTATATACGCGGTACCGTGTTAGAATCCATAGAACGCCAGGATTATTCCCGGTGGCTCCTTGGAAATATTGCTTCGAACTATCCGAAGCGATTTTTGCTAGATGGCGCTGGCCTAATCTAGTGCATCGCATCAACATTTCCCTGCCTGGTCAGCCCGGTATTATTGCTGGGTAACCTGTCACGGAATTATCGCTTGATCTCTTTCTCCGTGCAGTAACGTCAAGTTGATTGCAGTTATACATTGAGTAATAACTGCATGATGACATGAGAGAGTAGTGAGATCGAGTATCAACTGCCAAGTATCCAACTAGTGCGATTAGACCTATTCTTGCAGGACGAATATTTTTTCAAATTACTCCTCAACCTAATTGTTGCTCGATCTGTTATCAAATGTCAATGCACTATGAATAAATTTAATTCACTTACATTTGGATGAACAGAACTGGAATAAAAAAGTATGTCAAGTAATTATAAAATTCATAAATGTTTGAAGATGAATTAAATAGTCCATGTACAAAATTTCTTTTCTCATAGTAAAACTAACATTAATTCACTAGACTCAAAGATCCTAATGGAAACTACACGAAGAAAACATTTGCATTACAATTTTTAATGTTTGAATGTTATAATTCTTCATTATATTGTGACGTCATGCGTACCATTACGTGTTTGGTATCAAATTAATCCTTGAATTAAATAAAAAATTTCCGCGTTCCAATAATCTTAATCGTATGTAAATTCACGCGACCGCGATCGAAATAATAGAACGCGCATCTCGCGTACCGATACGAAGACCTGGAAAGGGAAAGCGGGCCTTGCTATGTCAATCGTCGCCTGCAGCTGCGCTGTTTCGGCCGAACTGACCGCGATCCCCGCGTCGTAAATTAGCCGTCGCCTAAGTGCAACACCGGCCGCGTCACCGATGCCGCATCTCGAAGCGCCTTAGATGATGCGCTCCGGACGGTTAGACAATAGGTTTTTCCGCCGATCATCGATGGCCGCCAGTCAAAATGCAATTTATGCATCCACCTGAAGCCAAGAAGTCAATTCTTTAAGCCTCCTCAAAATCAGAGCGCCAATGACGACTGACTAAATACACCTTGCCCCTCCCGCACGCGCTTCGAAAAAGCGGTCACCAATGACCACCGACCGAACTGGCGTACGTGCCGAATTTTTTATTGCTTTTTCGCGAAGATCGCTCCCCTCTAGATGACGCTAAGTTGAACACGCCCAGGTCGCACACTTCCCCGCGATACAAATTTTCCTGCGCGTCACCTTGAAAAAAGACGCTATGCCCTTTGTTGTTAATAGTTATTAATTTTCATTTTCATTCAATACGGCAATCTGCCTAAAAATCCCTGAACTTCCAGAGGATATAAATTTTATCTCAATATTCCCATTTCTCTAGGAGATTCTCTTATTGATTAACAAATATTATTATCAATTATTCATAACTTTAAGCGCCTTCAGCTATTAATTATATTGCCAGAGTTTCGATTCCATCGAACGAACCGATAAGCGAGTAATCCGCGCTTTTATGTGAAATTTCCCCACGCATCGTTGATTACATATGTTTAAACAATAGTGACGTTCTCACACTTCAATAACTTTTTGTTTCTTATCTATTAACGAAACTTTTGGCTTTTCCTGAATTCCAAAATATTGATCTGTTCGCTCGCAATCGACCGAGCATCATAAAAAAATGCATTTCATTTTCATTCGCAAATTATCATAACTTTCGGTTATTCGAATGGAATAAAACTTCGGAAATCATCAGGTATAATATTTTACTTATAGGAAACATCCTCAGTTTCTAGATTTCATAACTATTTCACGCATTATTCGAAAACTCGCGAATCTCCGAATTCAAACGCTGTTCAGCACTCGAATTCCACTTATGCGGATGGCGCGAAATGTGCGTTTCATCGTAATTACCGATATCTGTAATTAGTATCTTGTAGTAGAACTTTAGTTCAAACCATTAGCCTTATTTCAATAAACTTAATTTTGATTGGTTGAAGGGACGAGTTAGAGGGCCTGTCCTCGAAACCCCGCCCTTGAATCTGGCGCAACCGAGGAAATCTGTATACGGTCCGCGGAGGGAAGCGTCACTCTTGTCCTAGGCTCTGACCGGCAAAGTCCTTGCTCTTGGAAGTGAGTAGTGTTCTTTTTTTGGGCTAAGTACCTACAGGGCTAAGTCCCTTTTGCCAATCTCATTCTTGAAGTGAGTTCTGTCGCTTAGCGCGGACTATAGTCGCGGACTCTGTCACTAGGTTGACAGTCGACGTTTTCCTCTGAGGCTGAGGAATTGTTTGGAAATTAATAAACCAAAATCAACAAAAGTAAGTGTTTTCTTCTCTCTCTATCTCTATTCACCTTCCTACTCCTCATCCTTATAACTGATTATACCAGAAGAGCCACTTCTCTGAATAATTCAGTGAGAGCGTTCACCACTACGAGCCTCTCCTCGAGTCAAAACCAAATCCCTTTATTTTTCCAACCCTGTATTTTCTGGCTCCTCTCGGTCTTCGAGAGTTAAACGAGGCTAGATAATAAATATACAGAGGTCTTTAGACAGGTCTTATTGTAAAATCACGCGTTAAAACCTCTGTCCCCTTCTGTATTTAGTAGATTTAGAAGTTCTACATCTATCCTTTTTTTTGTATCATAGAGTCATTTTCAACTCGCGAACGTGTCACCCGCACGTAATAATTTCACTTTTTCCCGTAACCTGAGCTATAAACGAAAGCTTGGCCCAGAATTTCGCGATTCACTAAGCACGCGCGCCGCGTCAAATATCCCGACGTAACAATATTATTCTCATTCTTCAATTGAAATGCATTCATTTCATTTAACAATTTTCTTAGTTTTATTTCAATTTGTATTTTTATTTTATGTCTTTCATTTATTTTATTTTGTTTTTATTTTCTTCCCTTCATCATTACGGATCGGTTGTTTTACAATTTCCGATAAAATCCATCTACAATACGAAATAATTTTTACATACAAATTCATGTTATGCAAAAAACTAGCTACACTGCTATTGAAATGCAACATGCCGATCAAAAAAGGATGGAAAGGCATTAGATACATTAGCCATTGGATAGAATTTTTTGCTTAATGGTTCTTGAATATATATTTCTGCAAGTAACCAGAATAATAAAATGATTTTCATCACTCACTCAATAAGTCTTAAACGTCGGTTCGTACAATTTTTAGTTTCTCTTTCAATCTCAACATCGAATTCTCTCACTTTTACATCAGAACGACTCAAACCCATTCGAGTAACAATATTATTTTCTCAGTAATTTGCATAAATTCAAGCTGAAACACCCCGATTTTTGATTTACAAATTCCATCTTCCGGGAGATCGATCCCTAAGACACTAGTTCGATATTACAACCTCAGAAAAACACATTGAGTATTATGAAAGCTTGAGACATTAGTATCTTGAGAGAGGGAACTTATGCACACTTTTCATTCATTGCATTATAACACATGCAAAATAGCATGTTCAGGATAGAGGTTCAAATTTTGTTAACGTATAATGTCACAGTAAAATGAAAATGTACAGCTTATCGAGAAACTGTGAAACAACAGACCAGTGGCAAGCAAGTATTCCTTCTGCCTCCTTCTGTGAAACCACAAAAGGATGAAGCTTCGGTATATGAGAATATGATTCTAGCAACTCACGACAAAGCAACTGGCCAGAGCTTCGACACAAACGTGGTAACTAAACCAGAAGCTTCGAAAAAACTACGTGACCCCGAAAAACTCAAGAAACCGGCGAAGGATAACCAGAATCGTACGGAAACTACAACAAACGTCAACACTCACGTAGCAAGCGTAAAAGAGAAAAGCAAGCGATACCACTGATCCGGCGCCTAGAAAACGCGGAAGACCAGAAAGTACTAAGTATCACTGAAAATAATAGTAAAACGGCACAATAGTATACAAACTACAATAGTAATACAAACTACTAAAAGGACCTAACATTTCCCGTATTTGATAGTGAAGAAGGAACCAAAGGCACGGGACCTCTACAAGCAGTACTGGGTCTGCGTCGCCGCCGAAGAAATTCAGTTACTAGAATATAGTTTTGTTCCTTTCCTATCAAAAAATCGTGAGCCGTAGTTCCGTTTTTACGATCATGAAAATCCTCAAACATAGGTTTGTTCCTTCTATAAAAGAAAAATACTAAACCATAGTTCTGGAGCAAATGTAAAAAAGCGTTCAGGCACCGATTCGTAGTCGAGATGGACGACGAGGACGTGTGGGAGGAATCACGAGAACTGATAAAAGACCGACAGTACACGAGCGAGCGCAACAGAACAGTGGCCACTTGGGGCCGTTATTGCATTTGGGGAGTCCCAGCAGTAACACGGGGAATGCGAACACGCCTAGGAATGCAAACAGACCTATGGGTGGTCCTAGCAACGCGTTTGTGGAAGTTTGGTTTTTCCCGCCAGAAGCCTCGAATCCACGGATCCCCGAAATGGAACGACGAGAGTGCGAGCTAGGGCGGGAACGAGCCACAGATCCGTAGCCAAAAACCAGCAGTTGACGCTGGGACATAGGGAGGCGGATTGTAGGATGAACGTGTGCTACAATTGCAACGAGAGTGGGCACTACTCCGAAAAGGAGTCCCAGGTCAGTTTATTGCCAGGTATCCAAAACACTGGGAGTCGAATATGACTCATGGTCTGTTTGCTACGGGCTTAACTCAATGACGGAAAAGAGGAGGGTGGGAGTGCGATAAAGTCCCACGCGCTTCATGCCACCACAGATGAGATGGGTTACCCAACTGCGAGCCACCGGGAGGGAGGAGAAGAGAGGTCCGATTAATGCCAACAAGGAACGAACGGACTCCAGCAGTGACGAGGGCAGTGGAAGAGTTCGAAACTTGGAAGTAATGGGTAACGGAAGTGCGACGAGTGAGTGACGACGCAAAAGAATGAGCAAGAGAAAAATCGGCAAAAGTCCGCGGACAGATTGATGAATATGACTCGTGAGCTCTGTCGAGGGATCAGTTCGGGTCGAGTATGATCGTAGAGTGTAACGTTGTCAAAAAAGACAACAAAAATGCCGCTACAAATCACGGGGAAAATCTCAATAGACCGCCCCAAGCTGACTACAGTACAGAGCCGAGACAGAGGGTAGCCGCGAAATGGAACGACGAGAATGCGAGCTAGGGCGGTAACGAGCCACGGATCCGTTGCCAAAACCCAGCAGTTGACTCTGGTAATGGCAAACAAACGAAGGACCGGGAAATACGCAGTGTTGAGTGAGAGTAGCGTAGATGTAAACAACGTTTCCAGCGGCAGTAATGCTGCGCCCAGCGTTGGGCACATAAGGGGAATGGACGAACACAAGAGAGTGTCTGGTCTAGAGAAATCGGGAGTGAGTAAGTGTCGATCGGAATATCAACGGGCGCAGAATGCATGCTGCCCCGGGCATACGCGATAAACGGAAGCTTATGAATAATTGTTGATCAGAAAGCGTTCAAGGAACGCAGTGAATTCCGACGAGGATGAAATCGATTTCGAGGTCAATAAGATGCACGAGTTGTGCAAGTTGTGAGGAGCGAAAGGGTCTCTGCTGGAACACTGGTTCAGTGGGGGAGAGTGCAGTCGAAAGTACCGAAGACATGGGTTGCCAACACACACCCACGTCTGGCAACGATGTCGTGTGCGCTGACTTTGTCCAAGAAGGCACGACAGATCGAACGGGCATTGATGACCCAAGTGATCTGGCCGAAATCACCATCAACGAGGTAGTGAGCGACAACCGAAATTACTTGGGCATAGTAATCGGGGGTAAACTCTTCAGAGCATTGTACGACACTGGCGCAACACACACGGTGGTGGGCGACAGGGTCACGAGCCATCTCAAGAACGGGCTGATACCGAACACGATGGCGGTGTACAATGCGAACAGGGAGAGGATGGACATGGCGGGCAGAATGAAATTGAATTCGAACGCGGATATAACTCTCCAAACAATGGAAGTATTAGCCGCGCATAACCTAGAGTATGATGTGTATATCGGGAAGAAGTACGTGGAGTTCGACGAGGATGAGGAAATAAAATCTCGATGCACGGCCAAGGAAAGTGAAGAAAATTTCTGAACATCTCGACCCAAGTGAACAGTGATAATTATATGTAAGCAGAGTGCGCGGGAATCTTGGCCGTGAATGTTGAGAACCGAGAGAAAATCAAGAGACTAGTAAAAAAATACTTAATAGTTACTTCATTACTGATGTTACAGTCATTGTACAGAAGGGCGATGGGTCGTCACAGTTTTGCATAGACTATCGAGATTTGAGTAAAGTAACGGAATGAGACGCGTATCCGATTTCAAGTTCTGATATCATACTGGATAAATTGCGGAGGGAGCAATTCATTACTGAAATCGATCTGAAATCAGCTTACTGCCAAATGAAATTGGAAAAGAACAGTCGGAAATACACAGTATCGTCGGAAATCGTACGCGAGTACTATTAGCCCTAGAACCAACAACGGGAAAGGGTACGAGAATAAGATTGTGAATTAGAATTAACCCATTAAGTCCCAAATTGCAGAAATTTTATTGGTACTTTCGAGCTCAAATATTTTGATGAATAAGACGGAAGGTTTATTTCAAAATAGTCATTCCCACTATGTTCGGGTATGCTCTACACGATACAATGGTTAAAAAGACTGAAAAAATTGATTTTCAATGAATAATCAACAAATTAAAATAAAGAATGCAATTTTTTGCAGCACTTTTTTTTACAATCCAAAATCAGAGGAAGAAGGAAATTTATTTTTACGATCGAAAATATACACAAGAGTGCACGAAATATTTGAACTTTTCAAATTCGTTGAGTTTTTTCGACTATGGTTTTTTCCAGCAAAATGGCGGCCAAAAAACGGGAATCAATATCTTGGATTCTCATTTTATCAATATTTTGAAGCATTCATTACCATATTCGATATATTCCTTTGAAATTCCGTATACAGGAGTTTTCAATGTCGCTGATAACAATTCTGACATCCAATTCTCAAAATTCTGGATCCAAGATGGCGGTTTTCGAGATGGCAGCTGACGATTTTCCACATTTTTAGTCGGAGAATCGTGAAAATTTGGAATAATGGGTTTTCGGGGGCGCTGATGATAAATCTGACATCAGATTTTTGAAATTCCGTATCCCAGATGGCGGTTTCTAGATGGCGGCTCATGATGTTGTACATTTTCAGTTGGAGGTTCGTGCAAATGTACATTATTTCAAATTTTCACGAATCTCCAACTGAAAATGTACAACATCATGAGCCGCCATCTTGAAACCGCCATCTGGGATACGGAATTTCAAAAATCTGATGTCAGATTTATCATCAGCGCCCCCATGAACCCATTAGTCCAAATTTTTACGATTCTCCGACTAAAAATGTACAAAATCATGAGCCGCCATCTTGAAACCGCCATCTTGGATACGGAATTTCAAAAATCTGATGTCGGATTTATCATCAGCGCCCCCGAAAACCCATTAGTCGAAATTTTTCGATTCTCCGACTGAAAATGTACAAAATCATGAGCCGCTATCTGGAAACCGCCATCTTGGATACGGAATTTCAAAAATCTAATGTCAGATTTATCATCAGCGCCCCCGAAAACCCATTAGTCGAAATTTTTCGATTCTCCGACTAAAAATGTACAAAATAATGAGCCGCCACCTTGAAACCGCCATCTTGGATACGGAATTTCGAAAATCTGATGTCAGATTTATCATCAACGCCCCCGAAAACCCATTAGTCGAAATTTTTCGATTCTCCGACTAAAAATGTACAAAATCATGAGCCGCCATCTTGAAACCGCCATCTTGGATACGGAATTTCGAAAATCTGATGTCAGAATCGTTATCAGCAACATTGAAAACCCCTGTATACGGAATTTCGAAGGAATATATCGAATATGAAATTGAATGCTTTAAAATCTCTATATTAAAAGCCAGACCGCCGCCGCCGCCGTGGGAAATTTTGACCCCCAACCCTCAAGTTGCTCCCCCAAGTTGCTCCCCCAAGTTGCTCCCCCAAGTTGCTCCCCCAAGTTGCTCCCCCAAGTTGCTCCCCCCAAGTTGCCCCTAAGTTGCCCCCCATTTTTTACCCTCTTTTTCCACCCATTTTTTCTCCTTTTTTTCACCCCATTTTCTACCCTCCTTTTCCACCCATTTCTTCACCTTTTTTCACCCCATTTTTCACCCTCTTTTTCCACCCTTTTTTTCACCTTTTTTTCACCCCATTTTTCACCCTCTTTTTCCACCCATTTTTTCACCTTTTTTTCACCTCTTTTTCCCCTCTCTTTTTTTCACCCCCCTTTTTTCACCCTTTTTTTATCCCTTTTTCTACCCCTTTTTTCCACCCTTTTTTCCACCTTTTTTCCACCTCTTTTTTCACCCCTTTTCTCACCTCTTTTTTCACCCTTCAATGAGAATCGAAGAGAATTGATGAGATATTCCCCATAGCAACCACTGTTGATATCCTTAGCAACCGTTGCTTCGAAAGTTGGAAACTCAATTTTAAGTTACACTCGATGACCAAGAAAAATGAATTGTTATATTTGCTCCATAGCAACCGTTGCTTACCTCCCTAGCAACCATTGCGAAGGTTTGAAATGATCAATCTATGACCCATGTCCATAATTTTCGATTGCAAAGGACACAAAATTTTCCCACTTAGCTCCTCAGTAACCGTTGTTAAACGCCCTAGCAACCGTTGCCAAGGGAGAGAAAAAGTAAGTTTCGTTTCCAGTGTTTTCAACTGCACAGGATACAAACACTCCGTTTTACCTATAGCAACCATTGTTTACGTGTCTAGAAACCGTTGCTGCAGTAGAAGGGAAGGACTAAATATTATTTTGGACAAGTTTTTTTCAATATAAATCCACTTATTCGTCGAAATTACCGTTTATTTATATCCCTAGCAACCGTTGTTTTGGAAGCTAGAAAAACAGTTTTAAGTCACACTCGATGGCCAGAGGCACTAAATTGTTATATTTGTTCCATAGCAATCGTTTTTTACCTCCCTAGCGACCATTACAAAGGTTGGAAATTATTAATTTATGACCTATTTCCATCATTCTCTACGGCAAAGGACACAAAATCTTCCCAATTAGCTTTTCAGTAACCGTTGTTTACCGCCCTAGCAACCGTTGCTAAGGGAAAGAAAAATTCACGTAAGTTTCGTTTCCAGTATTTTCAACTGCACAGGATACAAAATCTCCATTTTACCCATAGCAACTATTGTTTACGTGTCTAGCAACCATTGCAATCTTACTCAAAATCTGCTGCTGAAAATCTGAAATGGAACACGCGGAATA
>JAJGXB010000478.1:0-10905 GCA_020882725.1 Aphelinus certus
CAAATGATCATTTATCATGAATTATATGGGAACTTATCGAAAACACGCTAGCAACGGTTGCCATGGAAATAAACAACGGATGTTGCTGAACACCGAACTCGGTTCACATCTGCCGGAGACCGACCTGGGTCCAAAATTTCAGGACGATCGGACTATTCCTTCGAAAATTATCGTACGACAAAAAAAAGTCAGTCTGAAGCTGAATTTTGTATCTCCATAGCAACGGTTGCTAGGAGAATAAACAATGGTTGTTCCAAAATAAATGTCTTATCGATTCTCATCGATCGTCGCAAGAATTGGAGACCCATCGTGCATTGGTGATGATTTTTGGAGCTTTTATCAAAAACACGTTAGCAACGGTTGCTAGAGAAATAAACAACGGAATTGGCTGAAAATTGAACTCGACCGAGATTTTGTGGCGACTAACCTGTGTGCAAAGTTTCAGGACGTTCGGACAATTCCTTCGAGAGTTATCGTACGACAAAAAAGTGCACGTACGTACGTACGTACATACATACAGACATTTTCGGATTTCCATGTTTTTCGACCCGTAGATTACGAAAATCGAGGTCCCGAAGTCCGATTCGGTGGGTCGATTTTTACCCCGTTACAAAGCTTTCTCTTTGAGAAAGCAAAAATGGAGATTTCGTTTAGGATTTTATAAAATTTGAGATTCCAGGGTACAAACTTTTTTGGGGTACAAACTATTGAAAATGAACCCACCAGTTGGATACGATATTTTATGGTATGAGTGCTTGATGAAAGAGCATTTGAAAAAAATCACCAGTGCGTGAAATGCGATTCCACACACTAGTAACATAAAACTAATTAACTGGGAAAAGACCGTGGAATTAGAGGTGGACGACGCATACACCAAATATATGTGGGATTTCGAAAAATATTTTAATATTTGAAATACAAAGAAAATGTATATCTGTCCTGCTACTTTGAAGCCAGTAGCTATCATTACAGTTCGATGGTTCAGTACAGGCTCATAAATATTATATTTACAGATGAAGAACGTTCTTATATCAACACGACGATAGTCATCTCGTATAAACTATTTAAAGGCTATTGTATCAGCTTGATGATACAGTCAACTTATCAGAGTGCGGTAACATAAGTCTGCTTTCAACACCCGAATAGAAGAAAATGAGAAATCTACTTTTACTGATTGTAGTTGTAATATTCACAGCTTTTTCGGCTAAGGTAATTTAGGTTTAGGTTATTTTTTCATTGATTATTCTGCCAAGTTCTAGACACTGACAGAATTCTAGACATTATAGCCTTCGAACAGGTTTTATGTACAACCATTCCAATCAAACAATCAAACCTAGAGATCCCAGAGATATTTTGTCAAATGCTTCCGATTTAACCCTTGTGAAATGTAATTATGTATTAACAGCAGTCCAGTGATATATTTATGAACAGTACATAGATTGTTTTTGTAGTGTTTGTTTTTCAGTGGAGTGTTCACTTGACGTCAGTGGAATCCATTGAATTCAAGTGATCATACTGTTTACTCAAAATCCGCTTGCTGAAAATCAATTTTAGTTGCAAACAAATAGATTGATAATTATGATAGCGACATTCTATTTTTTCATTAACTGAGAAGTGCACTAACTTTAAGGTACCAATTAAGTTATAACTTTTTGAAATGGTTGGTGGATACCAGCTAATAGTTATATCTACAGTGACCCAGTCTAACATTTCGCTTCCCAAGAGATATTCTGTCAATTTATCCCATTTCATGCATGAATAATATATCGGTTTCTATAACTTCTTGTATGTTCCTGTATATTGTCCATGCATGACATACAGAAAGTTTTACAAGATATCTTTGGAAAAACTCTGTTAGACAGTATAGCTTAAGATCTAATATATTAAGGATAAAGTTTGAATCGTGATTGGTTTTGCAGAGATTGGGCACTTGAGTAGGTTGTTAGGACAAGAGAAGTTTTTTCAATCACGTGCCAGTTACTAGACGTCGAAGTTTACATGTGTTCTCTTCGTGAGATCACACTGACGGCACATACCACCAAGCAGCGATTCCTTAGAAAAAACTCTCATATTCCTCACTTATTTTTTGATATTTCAACAGGCAATAGGAAATTACAACAGACATAACATTCAGAATATAGCCGCTCGTGCTGCAAATCGAGGTAAGACATTTCATCTAGCTTCTATACAAGAATATTAAAAATATTGCATACTATCTCGAAAAATATTTGTGTTTACCTGTGAAAAGTAAATTTTCCGACCCCAACACAGTTAAGAATACGATAATTAATTCCAGTCCCAACAAGCCGAATCGATTATCCTAAGCTGGGAGAGACTCGATTAGTAAAGATGGACGTCGATGGAAATATAACCGAATTGAGTCTCACACACGTAAAACGCAATGTGATATCTCCGGGGACTTCAGTTTGGATCGTCAAGAAAGGCTCGTCAATAGCTCCGTATATATCCTATCATAAACTCAACCCCGTAATTAAAATCTTTGAATATGTAACTAATATGTCTAATTTATTAGCCAATTAAGAAGAAAACGTTACTGTTCAATAGGAAAATACTAGAATCGATGGAGTTTTCTTAGAAGATAAAGACAATGAGGCATTGTTGTTAGCTCAAATAAAAGACGATCAACTTTATTATGTAATTTGAGTACTCGATCATTATGTTTCAATCGATATGCATAGGATGGAAATCATTCAGATATTTCTTATAGGATGGTGTATTCGGAGGAGGATCAGAAGTTAGAGTAGTGAAGTCCGTACCGGAAATATGGTGGCAGAGAATCCCACAACGATATGACCCCGCTATCCACAATGAAAAGAATGTGCTGGACTATATACCCAGTGAGTTGATAATTTAAATCTTCAACTGGAATTGTATTCAAAATATCCATATGAAATAAAATTCTTTTCAGTTGATGTAACTGGATATCCATATAAATTAATGGAAAAACCTCTTGAAGTTATGTACCCCAAGCTTCTCATTGTATTAGAAAACAACTACTTCAAGTAAGCTTGCATAGAGGAACGTCCAAGTTCGTAAAGAGATTAGTCAACAGTGGCCATTATTTTTGTTTCTAGATTATTAGGAGGAAATGTTGCTGATGCAATAAAATATATCGGTACGTTCTGGAATGCGGTAAACCAAAAGTACAGCGAATTCTATGCTCCTCAAGTGAAAATTGTAGTTAGTGGTATTATCATAGAAAAGGTACTCTTGCTTGCAGCAATTTTAGAGACATGACAATGATACACACTCGATCTGATTCCAGCACGAATATACGTTGCCTTTCATTTCTACCTCTCGAAACACAACAAGTGAAGTTGAACTGAACTCTAGTAAATTGATACGGGAAGAAGGAGAGTACTTCAAAGCAGCATCTCACAATGAAATGGATACACAGAATTATGATGCAATAATCACCATGACAAGGTAAATACTTTATTCTGTATTTTTTTGAGATGATTTTTTGATTAGCCAGTATATTAGCACTTAAGTGATATACGAAATATGTAGAACATTGCATGCGTAGACATGGAACAAACGCGGATTAAAGGTCCTAAGCGGAGGTTTCGTGTCTTGAGGAAGTCAAACTTTTTGCAATTCGTAAAAAGATACTTCAACGCCTTGGCGATTCTGCCTTTGTATATTGTAGTGATTTCACACTCCAGCAGAAATCAATAATTTTTCACACACTACACCAAGAGTATAGAGCCTTCAGGTGACGAATCACGATGAAACATTCTGTAAAAGGTTTGGGTCACCCGATGGAGTTATGCCAGTAGATGTTCAGCTCACTGCTATAAGTATTTCACTAAGATCTCTGTGATTTCAGAGATTGTCGAGTCAGAGATTTCTTTAGATTGGTTATTTTATCTCTTCCTCCAACGCCCGGGCTAAAAAATAGCTCTTCGCCTTTTGGCTTTCTCAAAGAGAAATCATTGTGACGAGGAAAAAAATTGACCTCTGTAATCAAAATTCGGCACCCTCATTGTCGTAATCTACGACATAATCTATGGGTCGACAAAAATGATCCCAAAAACGTCTGTATGTAACGTTGTTTTTTGGCGCGCGATGAATTGAAATTTTGCAAACATGTTAGTCGTAGTAAGATGTAACCCGATTTTGTTGTTCAACAACCTCCATTGTTTAAACTTTAACTTGATATTTCATTTTCTTAGCAACCTTATTTGGGACGAAAACAACGAATTTTGCTGAAAATTAAACTAGTTTCGAATTTTGCCAGGACTAATTTGTGTGCAATTTCAGGGAGGTAGGATAATTTTTTCTATAGTTATTGAGTCTTAAAATAAGGATACCATACATTTACTGACATTGAGACATTAGGATTCCATGTTTTTTACTCGTAGATTATGAAAATTTAGGTCCCGATATGATTCGGAAGGTCAATTTTTGTCCCATCACAAAGTTTTTTCTCTGAGAAAGCAATATTCACAATACATGTATAAAATTATGATGGAAAAATATCTCCAGAACGTCGAATATAAATGACTCCAAATATAACTCATTGGGTATCCGCCAACCATTTCCAAAAAGTTCATTGAAAATGGTGATCGTGAGGCCTTATACTTTCGTTAATACTTGCTCAAGGTTCTAAAATAATAGCATAATTTTATTTTTATGCGTTCTCTGTTTTTGTAGTTTGAAAAGTGGATCGGTAGCAGGAAAAGCTTTCAGTGGTATGATATGTCATGATTTTGCGAATGCCGCTTTTATTCATGAAGATGGCAAATTTTCTGGCCTGAATACTGCAATCCACGAACTGGGACATTTGTAAGTTTTTGCTTCCTTCCTCATTCACCTTTGGAATTTAGGTAGAATATCGCCGGTACAGAGGCTTTAGTAAGCTTCACAGATTTCTTTGTGCCACAGTGCCATTGCCACGATTGAGTTCGATCGAAAATATCAATGGAGGTTTATTTTTCATTGATGGTTTTCAGACTTGGTTTACCACATGACGGTGAGAAAGGAGCAGAAGAGTGTGAGGAAGACAATCATAGTGACATACGACATATTATGTCCGCGGTCGAAAAAAGGACGAAAAAATACATTTGGTCTGACTGCAGTAAGAAGTTTGTCAAAGAAATGGCTTGGTATGAATCAATAAACGCAAAACAAATAGTGGTTATTTGAAGTTTGTTCCGAATGATGAAGAGAATACTTGTTCTTTTACAGGAGAAAAGACGCTCAATGTTTGGCGTATCCATACCTGAGAAGAGACTTCTCGAGATCCCGCCTTCATCATCTTAGTAGGATTTGGTAGAGATTACCAAAATTCCAGAAGAAACTGCTCGGGTCATCCGTTGACAGCACCCAACTGAAACCAGGCTCTCTGTGCTTATTGGAGTTTGAAACTCACCCTGCTACTAACCACAACTCGACCTGCAAAATAAGATTGTTCACATACACGGCCATAATCCTGATTAGAACAAATAAATTATTCGCCAAACTATGCCACTGAGGAGAAAAATGATTTTCAAAAAATGTACATGTGGATTCACTTTTGCCCTGGAAGAGCTCGAAAACTTATTGCTATCATTAGGTAATATTTGATCACGTTATTATAGCCCGACCGTCATTCAAAGGGGCGGGTGGGCAAAGTACCTCTGTATTGTTGGGAATGTCTGTTTACTGGTTGTCGCGATCGAAATTTAATCAGGTAAGACCGCTCGGTCACTCACAATTTCCTAATCCGTCCGGCGCCTGGTTGCTCTTGGCTGGAGCTTGGCAGCGTGGCAGCCGAGTAATCCGTGGCGCGCTGGGCCGTATGATTGTGTAGGCTCGGATATGGATGTGTGGTGTGAGGGCGGGAGGTTGTGAAGGAAACCCCAGCATGTGCACTAGCACTATCTTTATTATTATAAAAAAGAAACCTTCAAGTTACACGCTAGATCTCGCGTGATTGGATCTTTGTCTTCATGTAAAATGGGTATATAACAACATATAACTTCGTAGTTATACTTATAACTACGAAGCGCGCTCGTTTCGTTACAAATCTGTCCATGCGCTGCAATGCTTGTCGGTTGTACTTATACATATATTCAACTATTTCATATCGCAGTTATTTTACCTGTCGAAAAGTTATTGACCAGAAATTCCACTCGCTCACGGCACGTGGGCCTGTCTCCAATGGAATTATGAATAGGGATGCATTCTGTAGTTGCATTGCATGGGGGCCTTTGTCTACACATCGATTTGTTCGTTCTCGCTCGAGCGCCCGATGGCTGCTAGTTGCTACATACAGTCCGATAAGAGAATATCCTATAGCCGTCATTCACACCTTCCAACGTAAGGCAGCTGCAAGGAAAATACAAGCTGTCTCCATGACTCATGTGCACTACGTGCGGTCTACTTATACTTATACTTATACATATATATACTTAACCATCAAGTCGCTTCTCGGCGCAACTCGGGTAGCATGTGAGAAAATGCGCATCGCGATCGTGCGATATGATTCATGTCATTCTAAGATTCCAAAAAAATGGGCGGGGCAAAGCTGGGCCTAACAACGTTAGACTTTGGGGACTTTTCCTATCTCTTTCCCTTCACCTTCGATAGTGATCTTTCAAATTTTGGGAGCTGCTAGGAAATCTAACAAGACTTACTACTGAGAATTTAATTCTGACTTTAATTCTCATCTGGCATAACTCAATTGATCATAAAGATTGAACGATATTTTTACTGGTTACTAGGGAATCAATTCTGGTTACTTTGGGTGTAAGCTATGAATAAATGAAAGCAGCTCGTGTGTTATTGTCAATAGTGAATATTGAGCGGCTTATTGCACTCGTTTACATACTGCGCTATTATCCATAAACGTATCCATTCGTTGCTAAGTGCTCAGCAGTATGCTTTCTCAAAGTATTGCAATTGAACCTCAACTTGCATTAATCACCACTCTTTGGGAAAGCACAATGAACCTCTAACTTATTTCCTCCACTCCATAGTAACGGTTGCTAAGGACGTGAACAACAGCTGCTATGGTAAATGTCTGAGCTTCGATGTTCTTACTTCTTAGTCATCAACAGTTCCAAAAATGAACCTCCAACTGACTTTTCCCATTCCCTAGTTACGGTTGCAAGCGATGTAAATACCGGCTGCTAGAGACATCAACAATGGTTTCTACGGGAAATGTCTCTTTGATTCTTATAGAATCCCATAAATATACAAACCCAAATGATTATTTATCATGGATTATATGGGAACTTATCAAAAACTTGCTAGCAATGGTTGCCATGGAAATAAACAACGGATGTTGCTAAACACCGAACTCAGTTGACATCTTCCGGAGACCGACCTGTGTGCAAAATTTCAGGACGATCGGACTATTCCTTCGAAAGTTATTGTACGACAAAAAAAAGTTAGTCTAAAGCTGAATTTTGTATCTCCATAGCAACGGTTGCTAGGAGAATAAACAATGGTTGTTCCAAAATGAATGTCTTATCGATTCTCATCGATCGTCGAAAGAATTGGAGACCCATCGTGCATTGCTGATGATTTTTGAAGCTTTTATCAAAAACACGTTAGCAACGGTTGCTAGAAAAATAAACAACAAATTTGGCTGAAAATTGAACTCGGCCGAGATTTTCGGCCGAGTTCCGATTAACCTGAGTGCAAAATTTCAGGACGATTGGACAATCCCTTCTAAAGTTATTGTACGACAAAAAAAAAGTGCACGTACGTACGTACATACATACAGACATTTTTGGATTTCCATGTTTTTCGACCCCTAGATTACGAAAATCGAGGTCCCGAAGTCCGATTCGATGGGTCGATTTTTAACCAATTAAACTCAATTATATTCATTTCTCCTTATATCATGCAAAGGTTGTTCGGAAATTAAAATACAGTTTCTGAGAAAAGTGAAAATTGCTTGAAATTATCCGAGAAAAATGTTATTGCAAGTGGAGTTTCCCTTCGGGAGAAAAAGATCCAACAGCTCTTCATCAAAGGAATTTTTTTTAACAAAGTACCGAAGTACTAATGGTATTTATTAATTAATTAATCAATGGTAGTGAAACCATTAATTGGGTTCTTGAGAGTCAAATTCGGTCTACTCTAAAATCGATGTTCATTGTAACTGATTATTTACAGATATTTCTAAAAAGAGTAACCGAAATAAACCACTTTTGAAGAATCGTGTCCAATGAATGTTACGTACGCATACCCACACGCATACACGATTGAAGGATGAGAAATAAAAGATTGTAAAGTTAGTTATTTTGAAGATCTATTCTTTCAATAAGTAGTTTCTACTTTTTTTTCCAAGTAAACCATTTCAAAAATTCTTATTTAAACGTTCGCCTACCGGCACGTGTCGACCTCATTAAAGAATGACCTTATGCATGGTCATACACATGTTTCATGACTGTAGAGGGTTTATGTAATTCTAAAGTGAAAATACGCATGAAAATAACAGAAACGTACAGATTACGTCTTGAAAAAACTCATCGAACTAATTTCAAATTGCAAGAGCTCGATGCAAATGTCTGTTGTGACAAGTGTCAAACCCAAAAATGATTAATGATATAATAATTTTAAGACATTCGCGATAAGGAGGTTATTTCTTCCTTTTCAGTAAGACAATCGAAAAATTTTCTCACTCGTTGTCTGCGTAGAACTAAGAAGTACATGCTAAACTTAGTTTGAACATTTAATAATTTGAGAAATTCTAATAATTTATAGTTCGTTGCCATCGAAGAGTGAACTGTATGTGAATTTTCGATTACAAAACTCGTCTGTTCTCAACACTGGCAGACAAAAGGGTAAAAAGGAAAAATGTCTCTACAAATATCTCGCAAGAAAGTCCCTAAAATGATAAAGCAAAGAACGTAACCGATCTGCAATGATCAGTGAAAAATCCAATTTTTGCGATATTTCTATAGTTGGCTCAGAGTAGTGAGAATGCACGTGTCGCATCATAAGTGGCGGTCTCGTATAAATACGTTGTTGTCGTCTAGTGCGCCATCTCAGTTCGGCCAAGTATTAGTTATTTCGATGCTCCGATCGTCCAGTCTTTTTCTTGTTTGTATATTCGCCAGGCTCAGACTGCTTACCGGCTTTTAACGATGGCTGCTCTCACTCGGGTTTTGCACCCTATGGGGACAGGTTTTCAGATGAGTCACAGAAAGATAGTACCAACCGAGCAACTCGTTCCTGCTGTGCTGCTGCTTTGCTACCTGCTGTCAGAATTGACTTTCAACTCAGCTAGTCCGGCAAGTTTTTAAAGCACTATTTCATTTCCGTATTTTTGATCATCACAACATCTGCACCTATAAAACTGCTTGTCAAACGCGTGTCAAACAACCTGATCGGTCAATATTTCGGAAAACAACCATATAATGTAGCAGGTATTCTATTATATTAATTTCAGAATATCAAATAACATTCAAATTTTTCAAAATCAGATCTATAAAATATTGAGACAAGACGACGACTTGAATCTGAGCACCAGAACTTTTTCAAGCTTATTTGTAATCAGATACATCTCGTCCGATTCACTCCTTACTATTACCTCGCAATTAGTTTATTTATCCTTTTTAAAGGGCCGGGTTTTGAGGTTTCGAAATCTCCTTTGGAAGTGCCCAAATTCATGTCTTGTATTACCCATCAACTATATACAATGTTTGTTGAGAGTGTATTTTCTGCTGTTCTATAATTCGAATGATTGTTCAAACTGAATGTATTTGTATGAGAATACGTTGTTATCTTTTGTTTTATTATTCTGACAGATATCTAAGATGTAATGTATTCGTCTTGTTTATTATTGCTCTCAATACACTTTTGTAATAGATTATTAAGTTGTGTATTTACTTTCTCGTGCCTACTAAATAAAGTATCCTATTGAAGTACTCGCACTCTACAATGTTCCTATCATGGACCGAGCCGATATATCGGCTCTCCGTCCCTGGAGGGTCATGAAAATTTTTCAGTTCGGTAAAATAGGGATAAAATCATTTTCTCAGGTTTTGAGATGTGCTGCATCCGAATCTGGAGTTTGATTGGTCATAACTGGTCATGATTATGGTCATTCAAGGTCAAATAAGGTCACTTCAAGGTCAAATGCCGAAAGTGTCATATATATTCAAACAAAAGTTATATCTAAAATTGCTAGGTTCGACGTTCAAATGACCTTCATTGACCTTGACTCTGAAGTGATGAGGTCAAACCAACTTCAAATACGAACTTAGCGCATCAATTTACTCAAGGATAAAGAGATATCCTAGCATTATGTTTTTAAGCCGATAAATCGGCTTTCCGGCCCTTTAAAAGTTAAAAGTCTATGGTCAATTTGATATAAAATCATGAAATTGAAGCGATTCTTACTCTCCCCAGCTGACTTTTTCCACTGAATATTCGTCAATTCAAAATGAAACATTGGATCACTGTTTGGTAATCTTTCTACAAAAACAGTATAATTATCCTGTTTATTTGAAACATTATTCGCAGTGAAATTCTACTAGAATCATGATTTTATGTTTCAAGATTTATCTTAACTAGGGGGGTACCTCCCTGCTAGCTTCGCTCGCCAACCCCCCGTGTTTTCTTTAGAAATCAATAATTTCAATAATAAGTGTAGTAATAATTAAAAGAAAATTACATTCAAAACAATAAAACTTTAAACTTGAACTTTCGATTTTGTTCGATTGAAAAGAATACTGAACGAACGATTCGAATCAAAATAAAAGATTAATGTCAGCTATATTCATGTTAAACGTTTGTTTTTGCTTTCTCAAAGAGAAAGCTTTGTAATGGGGCAAAAATCGACCCACCGAATCAGACCTCGGGACCTCGATTTTCGTAATCTACGGGTCGAAAAACATGGAAATCCAAAAGTGTCTGTATGTATGTGTGTATGTATGTATGTAT
>JAJGXB010000481.1:0-10886 GCA_020882725.1 Aphelinus certus
CCGTACAGGCATGCGTCGCAAAAACCGTGAATTTCTATCTTAACAGGATTGTCGATTAGAATATGGCGCTCAAACTTGATCTCACTTAATTCATGTAGCTGCCCAGCAAACGTGACCCATCTAGTATGCAGATCCTGCGGAAGACTTTCATCCCAATCCAATTTAGCCCTCCAACAGTCCTGCACGAGAACCTTAGCGTACAAAACGACCGGTCCCAACAAGCCTAATGGGTCGAATATTTTAGAAATTTCGGAAAGAAGCAAGCGTTTAGTAGCCTTTAAACTCAAGTTGATTTTATTGGTCGCGTAAGTTAGTCGGTCGTGTCTTGAATTCCAAATCACTCCTAATGTTTTTAATATCGGATTTCCTTTAATTGCCCAATTCAAATCTGAAAAATGTTTCGTAATGCCATTCAACGCGCCTTCATGATTCGAAGCCCACTGCCTGATATTGAACCCACCCTTCTTTAAAAGTGAGATGATTTCGTCGCGAATGCATAATATTTCGGCCAAGGAGTTACCTCCCGTCCCCAAATCGTCGACGTACATGTCGCGCGACAAAATCGTGCTCGCGCGTGGGAAATTGACAGCTTCGTCAGTCGCGAGTTGTTGTAGGGTACGTATCGATAAGAATGAGGCCGAAGAGACTCCAAATGTGACGACGGTCATTTCAAATGCTCGAATTTTACCATTATGGTACCAAAATACGCGCAGGTATTTCCTATCGTCTGGATGCATAATAACCTGCCTGTACATTTTTTCAATATCGGCCGTTAAGATATATTTATGTGTACGTAATTTGAGGAGTTGTTCGAATACGTTATTTTGTATTGTAGGACCGACCATTAGAAGATCGTTTAACGAGTTGCCATTGCTGGATTTTGCCGAAGCATCAAAAACGATTCGCACCCTTGTAGTATCGCTGGAAGATTTGATAACGGGATGATGAGGAAGATAGTAACCTTCGGGAGATTCATCTTCAATCAATACCATGTGACCTAGGTCAATATACTCCTGCATTACTTTATCATATTCATGTTTTAGTTGGATGTTTGCGTTAAGTTTTTTCTCTAAAGCATAAAATCTTTTTAGAGCTTGCGCTCGTGAATCGCCAAGATCGGGCGCGCCAGATCGAAATGGCAAACGAACGACATACCGTCCCGACGCCTCACGTGTGGTGTTTTTAACGTAATGGTTCTCGCATGCAAGTTCTTCCGATGAAAATGTCGAACTCGTAGTCAAATCCTCAATTTTCCAAAAGTTTTCCAACAATGTGTCTAATTGAGTTACGTGACAAGACTTAAATGTTTTGTCAAATGAACTTTCAAATCCTCCCGCGATAATCCATCCCAATTGAGTTTTCTGTAGAATTAAATCAGACTCATTTTTCTCTGCCAGTCTGATTTGACCCACACACATCATTGATAGAGAGGTGCCGGCACTGATCAGCATTTTCACTGGTCGTGGTAGATCGAATTGGGGATCGGCTAGTTTGATGTTTGATGGAATGTCCAGACGCTCTCGAGGAAATTTTTTATTGGGCACGCGATCCGCTATTTTGGGTACGATTAGAAATTTCAAAGTTTTTTGGTAATCGTTATGTATTGAATTAAAAGTTAATTGTGCGTAACGTTCGGCATGAATGTGTAAATTGTCAATGGCACCTATTGAAACCGAACATGTTTTCGTAGGCAAATTTAAGAGTTCTACTAAATCCACAGTAACCAAATTGACTGTTGAACACGAGTCTAGTAATGAACGAGCTGTTATGAAATTCCCATTGTTACCCTTTACACGCACGATCGCGCTCGTCATAAGATTTGAGCCGGCAAGATACATAGTTGACGAAAGAGGTGTTTGAACTAGTCATGGATTGGGAGCGCCGGGTTTACTGCCGCTCGGCGCTGGTGGTGCGCTGTTCTTACGCCCGTGCTGAAAAGAGTGCATCGGCTTCGGTTTCTTCTTTTCGGCGTGCAAAGAAGTATGGTGTTGTTTGCTACATATTTTACAACGCCCTTCACTCGTACACGCTTCTACGTGGCTGCGCAAGCAGTTTCGACACAACCCCCTTTCCTTTATCAGGTTCCATCGTTGTTGAACTGACATTTTCCCGAACTCGGCGCAAGCATACAAATGGTGTCCACCACCGCATTTGGAACAATTAAAATTGGAAGTTGCGTCATTCATAACAAGAACACGTGCCCCTGAATCGTTGCGCCTAGTTTTGCTTAAATGCGAGTTTGAGCTAGCCGGTCTCTTAATGCCCTTGTCTGATTTACGGGAGTTGTGTTCAATCGTCGCTAGTCTGTACGTCGTCTCGTTAATAAATTTGTAAAATTCGTCTAGACTAGGCAAAGCGTCTAAAGTTAAAGATTTTTCCCACTCATTGCGCGCGCTGACCGGAAGAGCCCTTTCCAAAATTCGAATTATCATTCTATCATGAGGTTTCTCGTTCAAGCTATCTAGCGTATTTAAATGCTGTTTGACAGTGTCGATAAGATTAGTTAATGAGGAAGCGGTGGCTCTTTCGATAGGTTGTATGTCTAGAATTGCATCGATGTGAGTCGAGATAAGCAGGCGCTTTCGTTCGTATGCATCGGTCAGAGCTTTCCAGGCCTTTGGATAATTCTCCGCACTTGCGTCATAAATAGCGACCTTGTTTAACGCTTCGCCTTCTAGCCCATTCGTCAAGAAAATGAATTTGGATAAGTCATCAATATCGCTACGCGCGTCTATGATTGAATTAAACACGTTTCTAAATGATACCCATTTACTCGCGCTACCATCAAATTTGGGTAGAGATGGGGTCGGCAACTTTAAGAGTTTCGGTTTTTCAGACGTGCTCGTCTCGCCAAGGCGTCCCGTGACTGAGGTGCTAGCCGTTTGCGGTGCCGATAGTTTCGATGCGTATTTATAAAAGACGCCTTGTAAGGGTTTCAGTTTGTCTATGAGCGCATGTTTTGGATCGATTTCAAGTAACTCGTCGTGTAAATCTTCGTAGGCATGCAGTAATTCTTTGGCTCTATCCATGCGTAATGTAAAGTTTGCTCGATCTATCTCTTCCTTTTGAAAAGCTTCTACAGATTCGTTCAATAAGGCTACTAACGAATTGTGTTTATTGGCAATAAACTTGACTCTTGTTTCGCTCATCTTGGACGCACTTGAATGGAAACTGAATTGCTAGTGAAGTAAATTCAAGAAAGACGAGTAGCTTGTTCAAGAAATGTAAATCTAAACTTGCTTAAGTCAGAGTGAACGCGATGCGAAAACACTACGAATTGCAATTGGATTCTCGGAAATGTTTATGACGGGCGATGCTTTCGAGACGTGCCGCAGCCTGCTCGCGCGAATCCCGAGAAGCAAGGGGAAGCGGTACGCTTACGCGCGTTTGCTGTTTATGATTTGCTTTGAACGGCTTGGTTTAAGTTTGGAATCGATCCTGAACCGTTTCGCGAACAAAGCTACGTGCGAGTCGATAATGTGCGTGAGACAAAGAGAAGGACTTATCTGTGATTTCACTGATTAATCCTGCGTGCCACTAGGTGAGGTGTCCTGAAGCGGGAGCGACGGTGATGGCGAAGTTTCGTAGTCCAGCTGCTCTGCCGTTGAGGTGACGATGATGATACTGAAGTCGCGACTAGTCGGATGACGCCTTGCCCTTGGCAAAATCACGCTCGCGCTCTTTGTTATACCACACTCGTGCACACCGTATATTTAAGAACAAAGGAAGTCGCGCTGTGAGAACTTCCCGGGTTTCGGCACCAAAATGTACGCGGTCAGACCGCTCCCAGTCAAACTTTATATTATGGCTGGGTGTTTTAGATATTTATTTGATTCATCACACACTGTTTGGAGGGAAAAGCACTAGGCAAAAACCCTTTTTATTAAAGACAATAAGATGATACAATATGCACAAGTGTGGTCGCTTCTAATACAAAATTAATCTACGCGATACAAACTATTATTCGGCGCGCGGCGATCTTACTAGTTAGCCGGGAGAAATGCTGTTGTTCGATAGTTTATAGTCGTTACAGACTAGATCGCCAGATGCGAATCGGTTCGCGATAAATAGTTTCGGAGTCGTTACGGACTGCTCAAGTATCAGGCTATTAGCTCCTCACGCGACGAGAGTTGCTAAACGAGTGAGTCGCTAGCCTTACCCTTACGGATACTGCGGGCTCGCTCGCCCGTGGCGCTTGTGTCGCATTCGCAGTAAGTCAAGATTGGATACGAAAGAGCGCAGCAGCAACCGCCGAGCCCGTCGACTCGACGCCGCCGCTACGTGCGCATACATGAAACACGAATACGTGTGAGTACGAATATACAAGGCGCCATCATGTATGTGACTCGCGAGAGCGAGTTGACTGTTTGCGATGCAACATTCTCCCGGCGCGATTACAAAGTAATAGAAAATAAGGATAACAAGTAAGAAATATACTACGAATCTGGATGCTTACATTTCCCGTGATCGATCGACTCGTGAAAGAAATCACTTAAAAAATCCGCCATCAAACGCTTGGTTGAAATGGACTAGAAATCAAACTTAGCTCTATCGCAGACCTGTCGATTGAACATGATTAAGGATTGTGAACTACATCAATACCGGACCCATCTTATAAGACGAGATTTGAATAAGCATCGAATTTTCCAAGGGAGAAATGAAGAATTTCAAGAACGCGCAATTCGTACATAAATTCAGCGCGCTGATTGACAAGAACACAGTATTTCGCTCGTTAATAAGTACAGCATTTATCGATCGTACAATGTGTATAAATTGAGCTAATTTTGTTTCAATCAGCTAGTAGGCAATGGACATAAGCATGTTATATTGCGCTTGTATATTCCGGTGGCAGTCTTGATGTTAGCAACTCGAGCGACTCCGTCGCTCCCAGGACAAACCTCGAGTACTATGCCCAGTGGCCATCGGGCAGTAGGCACGTTTTTATCGATGATGAGTACTACGGATCCAGGCTCGATTCGCCCGTTGGAATCGTTCCATTTTTGGCGGAGTTGCAATTCATGTAAATATTCTGAATACCATCGGTTCCAAAAATCCTGTGTAGCCTTCGTGATAAAATTCCAAGATGACAATCTATTATCTGGAATCATAGTAAGATTTCGTTCGGGTAAACATTTCATAGGTCTACCAATCAGTAGATGCGCAGGTGATATAACGAGGGGGTCGTTGGGATCGGCGGACAGTGTACACAAAGGTCTTGAATTTAATATCGCCTCAATCCTAATCAAGAGAGTATTCATATCTTCAAACGTGAGTTTTTGATCTTTTAAAACACGTTTTACGTGATGCTTAAGAGATTTCACTGCCGCTTCCCAAAGACCCCCGAAATGCGGTGAGAGCGGCGGATTGAAATGCCATTCGATGTGTTCGTCTAACGCAAAGGGTTTTATCGCTTCGGCGTGCGATTCGGAATTAAACAATTGATACAGTTCTTTAAGCTGATTGTTCGCGCCAACAAAATTAAGCCCATTGTCCGTAAACACATGTCTTGGAATACCTCGTCTACTAGAAAATCGCTGAAATGCGGAGAGAAAGCCGGCCGTAGTCAAATCGCTGGCTAATTCAATGTGCACCGCCTTTGTCGCCATACATACAAAGACGCATCCGTAGGCTTTAATGAACGTTCGGTTTCTGTTTTTCCTTTCTTTGAGATAAAGAGGTCCAAAGAAATCAATGCCTACATTATAAAACGCTGGGGCGTTAGTTACTCGGGTTTTAGGTAATGTGGCCATTTGTGCGTGTAAAGGGCTGGGCCGTTCTCTAATGCACTCTATGCATTTTCTAATTATCCTACGAACTTGATTCTTCCCGTTTAAAATCCAAAATTTATGTCTAATTGTATAGAGGGTTGTTTGGATACCCGAATGAAACATTGATGTATGAGCGTTTCGAATTATTAGATCGGTCACATGATTATTCGTAGGGAGTAAAATAGGGTATTTCTGATCGTACGAAATATTAGCGTTTTTCAATCGACCTCCCACGCGTAGGAGTCCGTCGTTTCCTATGAAAGGATTTAAATTGTGTAAACGGGTCTTGCGACGGGAAATCTTATTTTCGCCGGACTCCGTGTCGCGAGAGGCCAAAAGACACTCGCGTTCGATGGGAAAACTTTTCTTTTGGACAATCAAAAGCACTTTCTTCTCTGCTTCTTCTACCTCATCCACGGTAATCGGATCGCTTCGCTTGTTCTTGGGCTGACGCCAGCGTAATACGCGTGCTATGACTCGGACCAATAATCGGTAAGAAGAAAATCGAGAGAATAAGTCGATATCAGAATAAGCAGAAAGCAGACAACAACTATTGGCGATCTCAGTGCTCTCGAAACCTGCTGCTTCGGTCTCGTTCGGCCATGTTTCCTCCAATTGCGATAGCCAGCTCGGACCTTTAGTCCATAAAAGGTTTTTGAGAAAATCAACCGGAAGTTGCCCGCGTGACAACGCGTCCGCCGGATTATCGGCTGATCGAACGTGTCGCCATTCTACGATGTCATCCAATTCTCGAATTTTTGTTACCCGATTTGCCTCGAATATTTTCAACTGTCCGGGTTGTTTTTTAAGCCACGCTAAAACGATCATAGAGTCCGACCAACAAATGCTTCTGTCTATTTTGAAGTTGAAATTGGAACACGTCACCTTATATAACTTCGCCAACATTGCGGCTGCGCACAATTCTAAGCGAGGAATGGTCGCACCTTCGACGGGAGCAACCTTGGATTTTGCACAAACGAGTCTGACTTCTCTATTGCCTTTGCGATCGATTGATAATACATAAATGCACGCTCCGTACCCGTACAGGCATGCGTCGCAAAAACCGTGAATTTCTATCTTAACAGGATTGTCGATTAGAATATGGCGCTCAAACTTGATCTCACTTAATTCATGTAGCTGCCCAGCAAACGTGACCCATCTAGTATGCAGATCCTGCGGAAGACTTTCATCCCAATCCAATTTAGCCCTCCAACAGTCCTGCACGAGAACCTTAGCGTACAAAACGACCGGTCCCAACAAGCCTAATGGGTCGAATATTTTAGAAATTTCGGAAAGAAGCAAGCGTTTAGTAGCCTTTAAACTCAAGTTGATTTTATTGGTCGCGTAAGTTAGTCGGTCGTGTCTTGAATTCCAAATCACTCCTAATGTTTTTAATATCGGATTTCCTTTAATTGCCCAATTCAAATCTGAAAAATGTTTCGTAATGCCATTCAACGCGCCTTCATGATTCGAAGCCCACTGCCTGATATTGAACCCACCCTTCTTTAAAAGTGAGATGATTTCGTCGCGAATGCATAATATTTCGGCCAAGGAGTTACCTCCCGTCCCCAAATCGTCGACGTACATGTCGCGCGACAAAATCGTGCTCGCGCGTGGGAAATTGACAGCTTCGTCAGTCGCGAGTTGTTGTAGGGTACGTATCGATAAGAATGAGGCCGAAGAGACTCCAAATGTGACGACGGTCATTTCAAATGCTCGAATTTTACCATTATGGTACCAAAATACGCGCAGGTATTTCCTATCGTCTGGATGCATAATAACCTGCCTGTACATTTTTTCAATATCGGCCGTTAAGATATATTTATGTGTACGTAATTTGAGGAGTTGTTCGAATACGTTATTTTGTATTGTAGGACCGACCATTAGAAGATCGTTTAACGAGTTGCCATTGCTGGATTTTGCCGAAGCATCAAAAACGATTCGCACCCTTGTAGTATCGCTGGAAGATTTGATAACGGGATGATGAGGAAGATAGTAACCTTCGGGAGATTCATCTTCAATCAATACCATGTGACCTAGGTCAATATACTCCTGCATTACTTTATCATATTCATGTTTTAGTTGGATGTTTGCGTTAAGTTTTTTCTCTAAAGCATAAAATCTTTTTAGAGCTTGCGCTCGTGAATCGCCAAGATCGGGCGCGCCAGATCGAAATGGCAAACGAACGACATACCGTCCCGACGCCTCACGTGTGGTGTTTTTAACGTAATGGTTCTCGCATGCAAGTTCTTCCGATGAAAATGTCGAACTCGTAGTCAAATCCTCAATTTTCCAAAAGTTTTCCAACAATGTGTCTAATTGAGTTACGTGACAAGACTTAAATGTTTTGTCAAATGAACTTTCAAATCCTCCCGCGATAATCCATCCCAATTGAGTTTTCTGTAGAATTAAATCAGACTCATTTTTCTCTGCCAGTCTGATTTGACCCACACACATCATTGATAGAGAGGTGCCGGCACTGATCAGCATTTTCACTGGTCGTGGTAGATCGAATTGGGGATCGGCTAGTTTGATGTTTGATGGAATGTCCAGACGCTCTCGAGGAAATTTTTTATTGGGCACGCGATCCGCTATTTTGGGTACGATTAGAAATTTCAAAGTTTTTTGGTAATCGTTATGTATTGAATTAAAAGTTAATTGTGCGTAACGTTCGGCATGAATGTGTAAATTGTCAATGGCACCTATTGAAACCGAACATGTTTTCGTAGGCAAATTTAAGAGTTCTACTAAATCCACAGTAACCAAATTGACTGTTGAACACGAGTCTAGTAATGAACGAGCTGTTATGAAATTCCCATTGTTACCCTTTACACGCACGATCGCGCTCGTCATAAGATTTGAGCCGGCAAGATACATAGTTGACGAAAGAGGTGTTTGAACTAGTCATGGATTGGGAGCGCCGGGTTTACTGCCGCTCGGCGCTGGTGGTGCGCTGTTCTTACGCCCGTGCTGAAAAGAGTGCATCGGCTTCGGTTTCTTCTTTTCGGCGTGCAAAGAAGTATGGTGTTGTTTGCTACATATTTTACAACGCCCTTCACTCGTACACGCTTCTACGTGGCTGCGCAAGCAGTTTCGACACAACCCCCTTTCCTTTATCAGGTTCCATCGTTGTTGAACTGACATTTTCCCGAACTCGGCGCAAGCATACAAATGGTGTCCACCACCGCATTTGGAACAATTAAAATTGGAAGTTGCGTCATTCATAACAAGAACACGTGCCCCTGAATCGTTGCGCCTAGTTTTGCTTAAATGCGAGTTTGAGCTAGCCGGTCTCTTAATGCCCTTGTCTGATTTACGGGAGTTGTGTTCAATCGTCGCTAGTCTGTACGTCGTCTCGTTAATAAATTTGTAAAATTCGTCTAGACTAGGCAAAGCGTCTAAAGTTAAAGATTTTTCCCACTCATTGCGCGCGCTGACCGGAAGAGCCCTTTCCAAAATTCGAATTATCATTCTATCATGAGGTTTCTCGTTCAAGCTATCTAGCGTATTTAAATGCTGTTTGACAGTGTCGATAAGATTAGTTAATGAGGAAGCGGTGGCTCTTTCGATAGGTTGTATGTCTAGAATTGCATCGATGTGAGTCGAGATAAGCAGGCGCTTTCGTTCGTATGCATCGGTCAGAGCTTTCCAGGCCTTTGGATAATTCTCCGCACTTGCGTCATAAATAGCGACCTTGTTTAACGCTTCGCCTTCTAGCCCATTCGTCAAGAAAATGAATTTGGATAAGTCATCAATATCGCTACGCGCGTCTATGATTGAATTAAACACGTTTCTAAATGATACCCATTTACTCGCGCTACCATCAAATTTGGGTAGAGATGGGGTCGGCAACTTTAAGAGTTTCGGTTTTTCAGACGTGCTCGTCTCGCCAAGGCGTCCCGTGACTGAGGTGCTAGCCGTTTGCGGTGCCGATAGTTTCGATGCGTATTTATAAAAGACGCCTTGTAAGGGTTTCAGTTTGTCTATGAGCGCATGTTTTGGATCGATTTCAAGTAACTCGTCGTGTAAATCTTCGTAGGCATGCAGTAATTCTTTGGCTCTATCCATGCGTAATGTAAAGTTTGCTCGATCTATCTCTTCCTTTTGAAAAGCTTCTACAGATTCGTTCAATAAGGCTACTAACGAATTGTGTTTATTGGCAATAAACTTGACTCTTGTTTCGCTCATCTTGGACGCACTTGAATGGAAACTGAATTGCTAGTGAAGTAAATTCAAGAAAGACGAGTAGCTTGTTCAAGAAATGTAAATCTAAACTTGCTTAAGTCAGAGTGAACGCGATGCGAAAACACTACGAATTGCAATTGGATTCTCGGAAATGTTTATGACGGGCGATGCTTTCGAGACGTGCCGCAGCCTGCTCGCGCGAATCCCGAGAAGCAAGGGGAAGCGGTACGCTTACGCGCGTTTGCTGTTTATGATTTGCTTTGAACGGCTTGGTTTAAGTTTGGAATCGATCCTGAACCGTTTCGCGAACAAAGCTACGTGCGAGTCGATAATGTGCGTGAGACAAAGAGAAGGACTTATCTGTGATTTCACTGATTAATCCTGCGTGCCACTAGGTGAGGTGTCCTGAAGCGGGAGCGACGGTGATGGCGAAGTTTCGTAGTCCAGCTGCTCTGCCGTTGAGGTGACGATGATGATACTGAAGTCGCGACTAGTCGGATGACGCCTTGCCCTTGGCAAAATCACGCTCGCGCTCTTTGTTATACCACACTCGTGCACACCGTATATTTAAGAACAAAGGAAGTCGCGCTGTGAGAACTTCCCGGGTTTCGGCACCAAAATGTACGCGGTCAGACCGCTCCCAGTCAAACTTTATATTATGGCTGGGTGTTTTAGATATTTATTTGATTCATCACACACTGTTTGGAGGGAAAAGCACTAGGCAAAAACCCTTTTTATTAAAGACAATAAGATGATACAATATGCACAAGTGTGGTCGCTTCTAATACAAAATTAATCTACGCGATACAAACTATTATTCGGCGCGCGGCGATCTTACTAGTTAGCCGGGAGAAATGCTGTTGTTCGATAGTTTATAGTCGTTACAGACTAGATCGCCAGATGCGAATCGGTTCGCGATAAATAGTTTCGGAG
>JAJGXB010000483.1:0-10877 GCA_020882725.1 Aphelinus certus
ACCTAGTAGCATCAGTACCGCTCCTGCATAGACCGAACTTCGAAGAGCAGTTCGTGGTGCAAACGGATGCGAGCGACACTGGACTCGGAGCCGTCCTAACCCAAAACATCAACGGAGATGAAAGGGTTTTGGAATTTGCTAGCCGTGTATTGACACCGGCGGAACGCAACTACACGGTTACCGAACGGGAGTGCCTCGCAGTGGTGTGGGCCATAAGGAAATTCCGGCCATACGTGGAAGGCTACGCGATAAAAGTGATCACGGATCACAGTAGCCTCCGATGGCTGTGCAATCTAAGGAACCCCACGAGCAGACTGGCTCGGTGGGCGTTAGAATTGCAAGGCCAAATGTACACGATCGAGCACAGAAAGGGTTCACTGAATCACGTGCCCGATGCGCTTTCGAGAATGTACGAAGGTGAGGAAAGTGAGACGTCCGCTTTCTCACACACAGCACAGACCACGGACAGCTGGTACGCCGAAATGTGGCAGAAAGTAGCCGAAGATCCACGAAACAACCCAGAGTGGAGAATCGAAGGGGCGAAACTGTACAAGTATCACCCGAACGTCGAGCTGAAATACGTGCTAGGGCATGACGACCTAGCGTGGAAGCTCGTCGTTCCACAAGAGGAACGGAGACGCGTGCTCGACGAATGTCACGACCAACCCACAGCAGGCCACCAGGGCCGCGATAAGACATTCGAGCGAGTAAGCGCGAGGTACTACTGGCCCCGCCTATACACGGCCGTGGCAGACTACGTGAAGAGATGCTTAGTCTGTCAGCAATGTAAGGTGGAGCAGAGGAAACCAGCCGGCCTGATGGGACGCCGACTGGTAACCAGACCGTGGCAGATAGTAGCTGCCGATTTCGCTGGGCCGTTTCCACGCAGCCCACACGTAAATGAGTACCTGCTCATTTTCGAGGACTTGCTCACCCGTTGGGTGGAATGCATACCAACCCGAAAAGCAGACGGGAAAACGGTGTGGCAAAACCTCAACGAGCGAGTCCTGATGCGCTTCGGCGCGCCCGAGGTACTCCGCACCGATAACGGTACGGAGTATAAGAACGATTACCTCGAGACGCGCTTAGACGAAGCAGGCGTGGAACACTCTTTCAACCCACCATACCACGCACAACCCAACCTGGTTGAAAGAGTAAATAAGACGTGGAAGAAAATGATGAAGTCCTATCTAGAGGACAACCACAAGAGGTGGGACGAGAAGTTACCTCAGCTGACATTCGCATATAACACGGCGAAGCACGAGTCTACGGGCTGGAGTCCTGCAATGCTCATATACGGGCGGCAGCCGCTACAGGCGAGGTCTCCCCAGAAAAGCTGGGGGAGTTCCTCGACCGGTTTCGCCTCTCCCTGACCCGGTGGGCCCTAAACCTGGAGCACCACCGGCCGAATTCCAGGCCCCTCCAGGTGGCGCATTGGTTCCTTGAGGGGGCCCTGAGGGCGGTGCAGCCCGCGTGCAGGGGGGACTGCGACGACGACGAGATCGCCGAGGTCGCCACCATCACCGAAGAGGGCAAAAGGCCCTCGCCACAGGAGCGACTGAGGCGAGCACGGGGAACTCCCGGCTCAGCCACGTCGTCGGACAGCCCTCCCACGCCGCCAAGCAGCCGACCCGCGACCCCCAAGGAGGAGGCGTCGCCGCCGCCCAATCGCCAGCCCCCATCGCCCACACCAGCGGACCAGCCTCCGACCCCGTCGCCCCAGGACGAGCCAGCAACGCCACCCCAGCCGTCATCACCATCAGACGGGCCCACTCCACCTCGCAGACCTCGGTCCCCCCGGGATGGACCCGCCCACTCGGCCCGCGAGCAGTCGACCACGCCCCCGGGCGACTCGGGCCCGAAAATCTCGACGCCCGAGAGCGAGTGGGCGGCGATCAAACGAGACCTCGACGCCCTGTGGAACGACAACGCCGAGCTGGAAGAGCAGCAATACCGTGCCTTCCAGCGGGTGGCGAGGTTCCGCAGGGCCCATCCCGGCAAGGCCACGGCCCTCATCGGCCTCCGAGAGCGCGACCTCGTCGACTGGCGCGACGAGCTGGATCGGCGAGGAGAGTTCCGCCGCCTCCGGGCCAGCCAGCGAGCTAAGCAGGAGGAGGCCGAGGCTAAGGCCCGGCGGGACAGCGAGGAGGCGGAACGCCTCATCAAGGCGGCTCGGGAGCGCCAGCGAGAGGCCGAGGAGCAGGCGTCTCGGCTCTCCAGCGAGGCCCGGGTCAGGGCCGAGAAGGAGAGGGTGGAGATCCAGCGCCTGGCGAAGCTCCGCTTCGAAGCCGAAGAGCGGGCGCGAGTTCTGGGGATGGCCGCCCCCATAAGCAAGAAGACCTGCTTGAATTGTGGTTGGCCGGGAGTTCGGGAGCCCAAGAAATGCCCGAACCGGCTCAACCACAAGCGGGGGCGAACCCACTCCTCACACCGCGCCCCATCCAAGCGCTGAAGGCCCGCCACCCACCATCCGACGGCAGGGCCGGGGCCCGAAGAAGACGAGGGAGAGGAGGAGCAACACCGGCCGTCAAGAAGACTGAAGGGGAGGCCCCTCCAGCCAGTGGGGGGTCCCTCCCCCAACCATGTACAGCCTGGCAATAAACCGATAGTTGAAATTAGAACATCGAGGTTTTGCTTTCTGCTCCCTTCCCACCTAACCTTACCCCCGAACCCGCACCGGTCAGACATCCCAATCGCGCGAAACAATGACGAGTTGGCTCCGGGTAGCGGAGGTACGTCTGCGAGGGGGATGTAACGAGTGCTTCGCGAGCACTCGTTATCGCGCGATCGCCACGTGGCGAGCCGGAAGCTCGGGCGTGAGCGCGCGAAACGCGCGATCGACGCGGGCACGCGCCGCGGCCCTTCGGGGGATGCGTGTCGCGTGAGAGAGAGCGAGAAGGGGCTTCCTTGATGTCCACTATAAACCTCATTTTCTTTCCTGTTTGACTCGTAGCTATCATATCCCGTGAACTGCATGATGCCTCCTTTATTGGTGGGGGAATCTCCGTATTTCCTTGGTGGGACAGGTGGTGTGAGGTTCGTCTCGCCTCTCCTGCTATTTCCTCCGTTATATCCATGGGTTCGTGCAACTTGGCCGAATCATCGGGCGTTTGATCTGCAATTAGGGTACGCTTAGAACCCGTTAAACTCTCTCTTTGTAAGGGTCTAGTCTATTCCTCGTCCGTAAGGTTTGCCTCTGGTTCATCTGATGTCCTACCTAAGCTCACCTTGCTCTCATCTTCCTGAGCCGTCGGTAATCCATAAAATTCCGGAGGAGGTATCCTGTTCCTATTATATTCCGATGGTAGTATGACATTCTTCTCTGGAGTCCTAGCAGCTTGTATTTCTTGTCGAATGTTGCTACTTTCCCGCATATATGCGAGATGTTTGTCTGTCTTCATTTGACTTATGATCGGATCATCTGTCCCTTCATCCATCACAGGAGTAGCTACCGGGAATTTCGCCCTCCACTCGCATTTATTTAGCATCCCCTTTTTTCGCCTGATCACCTTCTGAATTCCCCTTTCAATGGTTTCTGTTTCTGTTTCACTCTCCTTATCCGAATTGTAAGAGTTCTTACAATTCGGATTCTCTTTGGTTTCAGATTCCTTGGTGGTTCCCACTCTTCTCCACTACTCTCCCTCTCCTGGTGTGCTTTCTTTCGTGCTGCTGGGTTACCTGATCCGTCTGTTTCTGAAGACAAGGGTCTTTTATTACTTTCTTTATTTTGCGTTTTGGATCGAGTGACAGCCATCTTTATCTGAGCTTGTGAGGTTTCTTCTTTACCGACTTCCTTCCGACTCTGTTTCCTCTCTTTTTCTTGCTTCTCCGCTGATTCGTATAGCTCCGCTTTCGGGCGCTCCGGATTCTTCTCGCCTTTCTCCAACACCGGGTTTCTACTCAGCGCGTCAGCATTCTTGTTCTTTGGCCCTGGCCTATATTCTATAATGAACTCATACTCAGCAGATTTGCTTTCATTCTACCAAACCGCAAATCGGGCTTTTTCGTTGAGTGGAAGTGTTTCAGTGGTTCATGGTCTGTGACTACCGTAAACTTCTTTTCATAAAGGTCATGGCGAAATTCCATAATGCCCCACTCCACGGCTAGTAGTTCTCTGTCATAAGTAGAATAACGAAATTCCGGCGTTTTTAGTTCCCTTGATGCATATCCACATATGATGGATGATCTGATCCTAGCTCGCCTTGGCTTAGTACCGCTCCTAATACGTGATCCGACGCGTCCGTGGTCAGAATGAATGGTTTTGTGAGATCGGGCGCTATCAAAACAGGTTCTTCGCATAAGAGCTTTTTCATTGATTAAAATGCCTCTTCTTTTCTTTTCCCCAAATAAATTTCCTTTTTTCGTCCTTGAGCTTATTTAATGGATACGAAATTCTTGCAAAATCTTAAATGAACTTCCGATAATATGATGCGAGTCCGCAAAACGATCTGACTTTTCTTGCATAATGTGGCTTAGGGTATTCCATTACCGCCTTAACTTTCTTGGGGTCCATTTTAATTTTTCCGTTACCTACTATATGCCCCAGAAAAGAAGCTTCTCTTTGTAAAAATTGGCATTTACTGGGCTCGACTGTAAGGTAAGCTAGCCTTTCCATCAACTTGCGGAATTTTCTCCCGTGTTCCTGTAGGTCCTCCGCGAATACCACTATATCATCCAAATGCTAATGTCAAGTCCATTAACCCTTGAAATGTTGCTGGGGCTCCTTTCAGACCCATCTCCATTCTCTTATATTCGTAATTGCCATAAGGTCCTGAAAATGTCTTCTTTGTCCATTGGAATCTGATAAAATCCTGATTTCAAGTCAATTGCTGTTATTAGTTTTGCATTCGCTACTGCTTCAATTATTTCATTTGTATTTGGTGATGGGTAACTGTTCCCCATTGTGATTTCATTCAATTGTCTAAAATCCGTAACCAACCTCCAACTTTCCTCTCCGTTCGGATCGGGTTTTTTCTTTACTGCCCACATTGGGCTTGTTGAATTCTGTACTATATCCGCTCCCATTAATTCGTCAATAATTTCCTGAATTTTCTCCTTCAAAACCTTCAAAACTTTCTCTGCTCTCTCTTCCATCTCTTTAGATACCTATGTGTGCGTTACTCTACCGTGGGCGTTCCCTATCATTGTTATTATAGTTCCTTTCCTGATTCCCATTGTGACGATCAAAGTTTCTAGAGCGGTCCCTACCGTAATTATCGCATGGATATTTTTCTTGTCTATTATAGTCTCGTAACCTACTATCGTCGCGGAACCTGCCTCCTCTATCGTAGTTTGAATTATATCTGTTATCTCTATTACCCGATCTGTCATTATAATCTTGATTACGATTATTGTATCTACCATTGTCTCTCTGATCGTTATAATTTCTACCGTTATTATTGTATCCGTCTCCGTCTCGGAATCTTACATTTTGTCTGTTATCGTTACTGTTTGCGCCGTCATATTGTCTACTAGCCTGGCCTTGACCCCCGCCGCTCGGCTGACTCGCGCTTGCGTTTTCTGCAACCGAGGCGTTCTGATATACTGTCGGCTGTTGTAAGTATAGTAGTGGCTGCGTCGCAAGTTGATTAACCGCTTGTACGGTTTGCGTTGGATTTTGTACCGCCGATCTATCTGATCCGCTTGCAATTTCCCGTTCTTCATCAGATTCTCCAACTTAAAACATTCACTGTATACATGTCCTGAACCGTTACAGAATTCACACCTTTTTGACTCATGTTTCTTTCTTCTGCATTTATTTTCACTATGCCCCGCGGTGTTACAGTACCCGCATCTGACATGTGGTGTTGCCATTGTTCGTCTGACCGTATTCCCAAAATCCTTTCCTAGAAGTAAATCTCGGAGTATCCCCTCTGGGCTTTTCTTATCTTGCTCCACCAACCGCCGTGTACTTATTTTCTCTTCAATGTCTGCTGTTACTGCAATAGCATCAGTTAACGTGCGAGGCTGCATGCTTCTAACTTGATATTCTAATCCGCCCAATAATCCCAATTGGAATTGTTCCGTAGCCTCAATCTCGACTTTGCGTTTATAGTTTACTCGTTGGGAGTCTAATAGTGTGCGATCACTATCGTAGATGTTCAATATTCGGTGAAGTAGCGTCTTTACTCGTAGTCCATAGTCTACAGCCGATTCTCCTTCGTTTTGTCTCACTATCTTGAGTTTGCCATTATTCTGTCTACTCCCCCTCTCCTACTATATTGAGTTGACAATTCCGTTAGCAATTCCTCTACGCTGTTATAATAATTCAATCGCAACTTATATCCATCACCGACCTTTCCTTTAAACTTGCTTGCTAATGAGAATAAAATTGTCCGATCGTTATTTTTACCGACTTGTCTAACTACGTTCCTCAGTGCGTCCCTGAACAATCGTAGTGTATCGGGATTTCCATCGAATCCTGGAATGTTGTTGAAAGCCTGATTCAAAGTGATTCGGATATTTGGTTCGTAATATGGCCCGTTTCCTGTCTATTCCTTCGAGCCCGTCATTCTGGCGTTTTGAGGGTCCGCCTCAATCCTATGCAGATATTCTGCTCCTACTGAGTTATTCCCATTTTGTTCATTCATCATTCTATTCTCACTGTTTCCTCTGTCCTGCGGTTCAACTTCCCACATGCTATTGTTGCGTATATCTTCCTCCTCTTCTTCCTCCATCAGCTCTTGTTGTCGCCGCTCGCTCCATCTTTCTATGAATTCTCTGTTTCCTTCTAGAAGCCTATTCCTTTCTTCGTTAAATCTGACCGATGCTTTCGATGGTGGGTATGTGATAGTCGGTTGTTGCTCTTGACGTGGTGGTCCTAAGTACCCATTTTGCCTCCCAGGATTATCTTGATAATTCACATGTTTTATTGGGCCGTCTCTCTGATACCGTTGAGTTTGATTTCCGCTCAATACTTGTGAATGCATTGTCATGATTTCGACCCCGTCCGTATCGTTATAGTCCGTTAACGGTCCCTGTGTTTGAATCTCTCTTTTCGGAGTTGAATGTGTTATTTTTCCTTGTTTAATTTTTTGTAAGTATGTCTGATTGCCGTGAAATCTGCCCTGTCCGTAATTGACTATGTCCAGCTGTCGCCCGTTTAGATTCTATAATATTCCGTAGTCATATTGTGGCAGCTGTTCCTGTTCAATTTTTGGTAAATACTATTGTTCCTCCTGTAATTTGACGTACTCCTGACCAAGTCCTGTTCTTATCCTTGCTATCTCCTCTTCCTCCTCTTTTCCCATTGCAAATGCCTCCAAGTTTGGGATAAAAGTACGGTACTCTAGGTGAAAGTCGACTGGTGTCTCCATTGTATTGTCCGGGTTTGTCTCCGTATTCAAATATTCTTCTGGGTAGTAGTCATCGTTGTTCTGTTTTTGTTCGTTTCCCTGTACAGTTTTAGCCGTTCTCTTGTAACCTCCCGCGATATTTTGTATCAGTACTTTGTGTGCCCGTTCACGATCCTCCAATTCTTGCAACACCCTGGCTCGCCTATTTTCCTGTTCTCGTTCACGCTGATCCCGTTTTTCCCGAATTCTATCGCGAATAGTTTCTCTCGATTCTACCAAAAATCCGGTGTCTCTAGGTTCTAAATGTTCTGCTTCGTATGATAATAGATACTCAATTCCTTCAAATGCTTTCAAAAAATCCCGTTCATTCTCATCGTCAAATTGAGCTATTTTTATAAGTCCCGCTATCATCATCCATTTCGCTTCTATAGATGGTTACGCCATAAGCACTCTCAAGACTGCGCTCTGTTTCCCACTTGTAT
The DNA here is from genome assembly GCA_020882725.1 of Aphelinus certus. Classification (NCBI taxonomy): domain Eukaryota; kingdom Metazoa; phylum Arthropoda; class Insecta; order Hymenoptera; family Aphelinidae; genus Aphelinus; species Aphelinus certus. The sequence goes on from JAJGXB010000483.1 coordinate 7,778, forward strand.
AATCTTCCAAAAGACTTTCGTCAACCGGATCCTTACCGAGTGACGTTTTCGGATCAGATTCAGTTATTGCTTGGCGCGCTCGCGTAGGATTTAAAGTTTTCTCCATTGTACCGTTCCCATGTAGTGGGGTCCCTGATGATGGGGGTGGTGGGATATTCCCCTTCGTATCACTTAGAGGAGCATAGCTCTACGCCTTCTCCTCAATATAAAATTTATCATTAAACATTACTCCCAATCCCTCGAGTTCATCATGCAATGTATTCGTGTTCTGCTTTGACATCGCGTTTCGCTTAGCTTTACGTTTACGAAGTGATTTCACAATGCACCGAAAAGTTTTGCTACGTTGCGCTCTGTTGCGCTTGGGACCAAAGCTCGACTTCTGGTTCGTTGACCTGTATTATTTACTCAACAAATAGTAACAGAGTATAAATTTGTCTGAATTCGTTATTTTTCTCGGGTTTTCAAATCACTTGTAAGATTATTATTTCGCGTGCTTCTAAATTCCAGTCGTTCGCGATTCCCACAAGACTATATGATATATTTGAATGTACTTACAAAAAGGCGACCAAGAATGTATTGACACGGCTAGCTCTGGTCATCTTTCCTGTCTGAGCGTATATTATTGCTTGCAGTCGTCCTTCCTTTCCCTCCTTCCTGTCTATCTGCTTCGCTATCTTCTTCTTCTTTCCTCCGTCACAACGCTCACTTTGCGCGGTTGGTTCCGACGCGGTTGATTAAATTCTCGAAAAATCGTCCAAATTCTCGACTCACGATATAAACTCTCTTTCACGAAACAAGATCTCAGCACCTCCACCATGAAATGGGACCTGTAGCAGCGCACGTTGATTCCTGTTACGTGACGTGATCCTTTAACGCTGGGTTTAGATCTCGGCTACGGTATTGACCGTAGACGTTTTACTCGGTAAGGTTCTGTTACGTGTCGAATCAGGGATTGAATTATATGTGCCTTTATTCCCTTCACTGAGAGAGCTCGTGTAATTATTCCAAATACTAGTATACAATATAAGCGTTGGATTGTCTATCGTCTCCGCGTAACTCGCGTGACTCCCGTGTCTCTCCCGTCCGACCGTGTGACTGCCTCCCGACTAACCGTGTGACTGCTGACTGACCGCCGAGCGCCTTGAGGCTGGGGGGTTCCGTTGCAACCCCTTGGTGGCGCGCTCGGTGGGAGACGGTCAGTCGCTTCCCGCCGTCTCGAGTTACGCTCCGTGCTTCACGATTCCAACATCGTCCTTCTAGAACGTTCCGATATTCGTGGCGTGGCCCCGCGCAATGCGATTCTAATAATCGCGGGGCCAGCCACGTGACATTTTATTGAAAAATACATTTTGTCTTTGATTAAACCATATTACATAGTCTATATGAATTTTTAACATCCTAAATCAAATCAAGTTTTCAGATAAAATTCATGATAAAACGTTATTTTTGAATCAATAAAATTAAATTATGCAACATTCAATTCCAATATTAATCTCTCAAATTCATGAACATTCTTTTTAATATAATTTTGAATATAATTGAGATGTTCTCATTCAAATAAAAAAGTTCAATTTTCAAAATGTCCGAGCCCATTTGGGACTAACTATTGTTCTGATGGTAGAAAAATTCTGTCTGTTTTTTCCTAGACAGTACTTATAAACGCATAACCTCAAAATTTTTGTCGTTATAGGATAGCCAATATCTGCTAAGCGTTTAATTTGACTACACAATTCTTCGTTCTGTACTGTCGTTAAAGCATATGGTCGAGTCATTTTCCTTTTTCCGGATATGTTTTGTTTGACATGTCGTTGAAATTTTCAACGAGGTATCTTATATATAGTCGAAGCCATCCTCTGCGATATCTCACCTTCCTAGACCTGCTCCAGAGCTTGAACTAAATTTTCTTTCGACCATGTTTGGCGGATATTTACCATCAATTGGTTGATTGTAGCAGCTAGAACAAGAAAATAGGGCTGGTGCATATTGGGTATATTTGATAAAAATAACGAAGAGCTATTGAAACGGTCGATAAAAAGAGCGTAAGGTAAAAAACAAAATTGTATGATGTAGATGGGATGTCAAGGAATCGAATGATATGTCGCTCAATTTTTTCGGCCCAGTTTAAGGGTATTAAAAAAATTCGCATTTACCTGAGCAAAATTAGATCGAGAATGAAAATTGGTGAAAAAATGGAGAAAACGCGCTCTAACAAGTTGTTGTAAGGGTTTCCGATCGGTAAAAATTTCTTCTTTTCTCATTATTGTGTATTGCCGGCAAGATCCTGTGCCTCGGCGATGCTCTAGACAAATACAAAGGGTGGCGCATATTGGGTTGTGGCGCATATTGGGTACACCTACCTTATTTCATTTCCATTGTTGTGTCATATGTTGTTATTATTATAAAATAATAAAATATGTGAAAGGTCGAAACGAATCTCGAAGTATAAAAAATTGATCGAAGTGAGTGTTGAAAGCTTACGTATACGAGCAATTCCACGGAACTTTAGGATTTTGGAAGAAGAAAATCAAAGAATTAATTTTGAGGGCACACCTGAAACTTATTCTATAACATTCCAAATAACCATGACAGTATAAAGAATATAGGACCCTCATTTCATCTAACACTGTTTTAAGGAAAAGTGAAGAAAAAACTATTTATGTGGAGAAAAAAATTTAGCCTGTTCAAATTGTAGTTCTTGACCTCCTCTTTCGACCCATCATACCGAATATTCTTCAAATCATCATTTTCCAAATTGTTTATTAATTCAAAATCTTTTGAATGACGACTATGCATAATTTTCTATGACATAGATTACGCCCCCGCGTCTATTTTTTTGGATTTTTCACCTCAGATTATGAAAATGCTCAATCTCCTCTATAAATCTGCATGATCAAATTTTGAATAGATAACCCATTTATATTATTTTTTCAACGTTTTTCTGGAATCAAACGTCAAATAATTGTTTTTATGGTCAATATGCCCCCAGAATATCAATTTTTCCAACACATAGCCAGTTCAAATTGTAGCTCTTGACCTCCTTTTTCGACCCATTATACCGAATATTCTTCAAATCATCATTTTCCAAGTTGTTTATTACTTC
>JAJGXB010000486.1:0-10846 GCA_020882725.1 Aphelinus certus
GAATATAATAATTATTTGAAGTTAAAAAGTATCGAGCGAACACCGAATGATTCTTATAATTTTTTTTTGCGGAAGCACCAACGCAAATACATTGCGTGCGAAATATATACAGCGAAGAAAAATAAATCAAACAAGAAAAAGAATGACTACGGCCACGATGGCAATTAGAGAAATAGAAGACTGGATTTTCAACATGAACGCGAGAGAGTTAGACGAGACACTGCACAGCCTGCAACTGAGGCGAGATGGCAGCGAAATGGAGCGTCGGGTCAGATTCGAAAAATGGCAGATTCTGAATTCGAAAGCGCATCGGCGACAAGGAGAAACCGAGTGGCGCTCAGAAACGAGTATATTAATATGACATGCTGGGAACGGTCGGGCGCAGACGAACTGACACCACACCCGCTGTTGGCCCTGGCCGAGGTCCCGGCAGTATCCGAAAACCTACAACGGACAATGCAACTGGCTGACACATCGGACATTGAGGAAACAGTGTGCCAGGAGACAGAACTGCACGCAAGCTCACCGCAAAACGGGCGACGGGCGAGTGCAGAGGAAAGCGACTTTGCGCAGCGAATCGAAAGCGCGCAAGCCGCGCCGGGGGACCAGGCAAGGCGCGTGGCACCGCAGAGCGGCGAAGGCGCCGTGGAAGTCGGCCTTTCGCAGAGCGAGCCTTTTAGCACAGTGAGCGGCGAGCAATTTCAGTTGCCGCCAGAATTTGTGCAGTATTTGGCAGGCTTACAAAAACAAATGCGAGAGATGTCCGTCGAGCTAACGCAGCTGAAAACACAGCCGGATTCATTTCGAAATCCACAATGCGTCGCCTCAAGCACAAGGCTCGAGCATACGCAACAGACACCCGCACCGCGAGCGAGTCAAGCACAAGCTCGCACAGACCCGGGCCAACCAAGACAGCAGCAGCAAGTGAATTTTCAGGACACATACACGCTATGCGGACCAGACCCTCCAGAGCGGTCGAGGCGAAATCAGCCGCCACAGACATCGCATGGAAATATCGGTTCCACCTGGAGAGGAGGCGAGTCTGCGAGCGCGCAGGCGACGTTTAACACGTCAAACCATAGCGATGTCGGTCATGTCGTGCGCATGTGGAAGCTGAGATTCAGCGGCAACGACCAGCAGAGCATCGACCATTTTCTCGAGCGAATCGAGGAATGTCGACAGTTAGCCAGGCTGGACGAGCAAGATCTGCTGCAATCGCTATCGGAATTACTATCGGGAGTGGCGGCAACGTGGTATCGGAACAATCGACACGAATGGAAATCGTGGGCAGAGTTCTGCGACGCAGCTCACCGATGGTACGGCATGGACAGGCGCTTGCAGCGCGGCCTACTGACGGAGGCACAACAGCGCACGCAGCACCCAAAAGAGCCGGTGCGCGACTTCATAACGTGCTTACAGGCCATTATGCGTAAAATTATATGCTGGACCTCCAAGTTGACCTACTGCACGGAAACATGTTGCCGGAATTGCAAAAGATGGTCCGGCGCGAACAAGTGCGCAGCATTGACGAACTGCTCATGCTCGCCACCGAAGCTGAAAGAACGATGGCGTGCGAAAAATCATACAGGCCACCGCTCGATCCGAAAAATTCACTGCTGCCAGAATTGGCCTTCAAGCCAAAGAAAAATGAAGATAAGGCAGAAAAGCAGGCCAGGGAGCCGACGAGCCAGTTGTCGGCGATGACAACCACGGCGGGCACCAGCCTGGAGCGAACGGTAAAAGACCTCGTGGCTCAGGTACAGCGACTGACTGCTGCCCAGAATAAGGCCCCCGGAACGACAGCGGCCGAAGCGAACCGACAGACTAGCCCAGCGACCGCAGGTCGTGGCCGAGGTCGGGGCAGGGGGCGAGGCGGGGGCGCCGCAGGAGTCAGCGCCCTGCGCGCCCCGGCGAGCCCAGGAGGAGCGGCGCCGCCGCCGTCCGCGGCAAACGCGCCGTCGGGAGCAGGGCAACCGCAGCAGCCACGATTTTATTGCTACGGGTGCGGCGCACCGGAAGTGATACGCCGGGATTGCGCAAACTGCGCGGGAAACGAGCAGGCAAGCGGGTGAGCGAGGCCGCACCCGCCGTGCCCCCCACGCAGGCCTCATCCGAGCCGCTCGCACACGAGTCAGAGAGGGCTCCCCAGAAGGCCAACCCCGGCGCGACACACGAGACAGACGCATCCCACCTGAATCCGTTGCAACACCAGTCGAGCGACGAGCAGATGGAGAGTGCGGACCAGGAGGGCCACTGGTGGCTGCAGGTCGACGTAGGGAATTTCAAATTCCGCGGCCTGTACGACACAGCCGGCTCCCGGACGACGATGGGCAATATAGGCCTACAGCTGGCCAGCGCAAGTGGCAGAAAAGTCATGCCCGCGCAAGGCCGCCGTACGCGATGCGCGAACGGTACGTTTTCCGCCCTGACTGGGTTTGTTTATCTGCCATTCACAGTGGCCGGACAAACGAAGGATATTCGCGTTGACATAATGCCCGATTTGTGGACGGATTGTCTGCTCGGTTCGAACTTCATAAAGTCGTTCGAAACGGAGCACTATCCTAAGACCTCCGAGTGCCGAATCGGTGCTGCGGGGCAAACTTTGAAGATGGAATTCACGGGAATAGGATCGAAAGCCTTGCCCGCTCGGCTGCACTGAGTTACTGGAGCACGAGATCCATACGCGCTCGTGCAGGCCCATTAAGCAACGATACTATCCCGTATCAAAGAAACTGGAAGAGGAAATGCATCGGCAGGTGCAGAAGATGCTTGAGGAAGATATCATTGAGCCCTCGACGAGCGGCTGGTCGAGCCCCGTCGTGATATGGTAAAGAAGGGCTCGGGTGACTATCGAATGTGTATCGATTTTCGGAAAGTCAACTCCGTATCAGAGCCGGATGCATACCCCCTCCCGTTCATGGATGACATATTGCGCAAGCTTCGCAAGGCACGATACATATCGACCTTGGATCTTAGCAGCGCATATCACCAAATCAGACTGGGCGAGAGCTCGAAGCCGCTCACGGCATTTTCGGTGCCGGGGCTCGGCCTATTTCAATACAAGAGAATGCCATTTGGCCTAGCATACGCAGGAGCGACTTTTCAGAGGCTGATTGACAAGGTGATCACGCCAGATCTAGAGCCCTTCGCTTTCTCTTATCTCGATGACATTATAATTGCCACCGAGACGTTCGAGGATCATCTGCGCATTTCGGAAATAGTGTTCGAGCGCCTGAAGCAAGCTGGCCTAACTGTGAACAAGCAGAAGAGCGTATTCGCCCGAAAGGAAGTAAGATACCTGGGCGTCTTGGTAAACCGGGGAGCATACGCCCCGACCCGGACAAGATCGCGCCGATTACCGAGTATCCGGCGCCGAGAAACTTGAAGCAGTTGCGGAGGTTTCTCGGCATGTCGTCCTGGTATAGAAAATTTCTACAGGAATATGCGACATTGGCCGAGCCACTAACGAGAATGACGAGCCCGAAAAATCCCTTCGAGTGGGGAGATGAGCAGCAGAGCGCATTCGATGCGATTAAGAGTCTTGTAGCGTCGGCGCCGCTGCTGTATCGGCCGAATTTCGGCGAGAGATTTATCGTCCAAACGGACGCCAGCGATATTGGGCTGGGAGCAATCCTATTGCAGAACGTCGGGGGCGAAGAGCGAGTGCTCGAATTCGCCAGCCGAGTTCAGACGTCTGCCGAAAGGAATTATTCGGTAACAGAACGCGAGTGTCTCGCGGTTCTGTGGGCCGTGAGAAAATTCCGCCCGTACGTCGAGGGCTACGAGTTCACGGTGGTTACAGATCACAGCAGCCTTCGCTGGCTATGTAACCTCCGCAAACCCACTGGCAGGATGTCGCGGTTGGCCCTCGAGTTACAAGGGCACTCGTACACCGTCGAGCATCGGAAAGGCACCCCGAATTGCGTGCCCGATGCATTGTCGCGGATGTACGAGGGTGAGGAGTGCGACTGCGCAGCGCTCTCCCACACGGCCGACACGACGGACAGCTGGTACTTGGAGCAGTGGCAGAAGGTAGTTTCGGACCCGAACGAACATCCGACGTAGAAAGTGCTCGGCGGCCAGCTGTTCAAGTACAGTCCGGACGAAGAAATTTGCAACACGCTTGGAAATGATGACCTAGCGTGGAAATTGGTCCTACCCCAGGAGGATAGACGAAGAGCGCTCGAGGAATGCCACGACAAGCCGGCAGCAGGACACCTCGGGCGCGCCAAGACGTACGTACGCTTGCGAACGCCAGGGGCGAGCAACGGGGATCCGGTCAGTCCGGAGCCGACCGCGGGTCCGGGCGAGAAGAGGCTCCCGTCGAGAACGGCCAGCAGGCGTCGCCCGCCCGCCGCCGATGGGCAGCGCTGAGCAAGGATCTAAGCACGGCCTGGCGGATGTCCAGCCAGGCCGAGGACCGGGCCTACGCAGCCCTGGACGCGCTCCGCGACTTCCGGGCCGAGCTCGGCGCGGAGGCCGCTCAGCTGAGCAAGGAGTGGCTGGAGGACGCGGAGGACTGGCGCGACGAACTGAGGTCGGTCGACCGCTTCCGCGATCGGCGAGCCGAGCGGCGGCGTGAGGCCGAAGAGTTCGAGCTGGAGCAGCTGATGCAGGCGGAGGAAGCTGCGATGCGCCTGGCCGCCGCGGAGCTCGAAGAGGCCCGCTACAGGGAAGAGCGCGAGCGGGTCGAGCGCCGCTGAGAGGAAGCGGCCGCGGCCACTCGTCGAAGAGCCGAAAAATGCCGGCAGGAAGCCGAGGCAGCGCGGCAGCGCGCCGAGGCGGTGCGCAACAACGAAGGGAGGTTCGTCAACCCGCACCGGCGCTGCTGGGTCTGCGGCTTCCCAGGCGTACGAGAGCCACGCCACTGCCCCAAGTTGGCCGACCATACCCCGGCCATGGAGGAGAAGGCAAGAAGGAAGAACCACCGTCCTTGGGAGTTGTAGGGCAGAAGCCCACCTGGGGGGTTTGCCAATAAAACTGGCCTAGGGCCGTTGCCCCCATTCATCCCGCATATTTCATTTATTTCATCCCCACGATATTCGCATTCAACCTCACCTGCATTCACGATTTCAGCCCGCGCAATCATAACATATCGGCGCCGAGAGTCGACGCCTAGGAGGGGGCTATGACGAGGTCCAGCCTCGTCAACGATTGCGCGAGACGCGAGGCGGCCGCCGAAGGACCGCAGGGCCGATACTTCGACAAGCGATCGTTTAGGCAGGGTGGGGGAAGAGCAAAGCACGGAGTCACTGCGCGTGCCGATAGCGCGCAGCGCAACAATCGAATTCGAACAGTCACGGTTGACTGAGCGATTAGCCCGCGACCTTCGTTCGAGCCCGACACCCTTCGTCGTATCCGCGTGTGCGTGCACCCTGGGAGGAAAGCCCGATTTCCTCCAGCGTCAAGCCTGCGACAGAAGAGCGCCACCCCGCACCGCCAAGCCGACCTGGTGGGACGCCACCAGGACGAGCCAGCAGCCCCGTCGACCGCCGCCAGACAAGCCGGCCTTTCGCGGCAACGAGTGCTGCATCGACGACGTCAGCGAGAGTCGGGCCTTCGCGAGGCAAACCGTAAGTTCGCACCTGCGAGTGCGTATATTCTTTGTTGCGTGCGGAACAGCGAAACTCGTCGGCGCCCGCAGCCGACAAGCGGCCCTCAGCGTCCACGCGGCGCATTGAAAGAAGTCCGTGGCCGTCCTTCCGGCGGTCGCGGCACGTGTAAAACTAGGCGTAATAAACGCATTTTACCTTTATCGCCCTCGCATTGCTTTCGCGCCCTAGCTCCCCGATATCCAACGAGACTCCCGGAACGTGAACGCGGCACTGCACCACGCCGCATCCGCGAACGGGCCGATCAACGGATCGGCCTGTGAACGAGTTAGCCCGGGCGTGCGCGGAATTCCCTGAACAAGCCTCTAGTACGAGGCATTAACGGGGCCCAGCCCTGCACCGAGGGACCTGCCGAGCAGCGGCTGAAGAGGGCATTCCACGCCCAGGACGGCGATCTACGCATCCCCGATTCATCCCTTTGATTTCCCCATACACCCCGTTACATCATATACAATATCAATTAAAAAACATTTATTAGTCAGCGTGACGTACATCTTTATAATGAGAATTGAAAAATATGAATACATTTCTCATGGATACATCGTTACCAATAATATTTACAATGTCAATGACTTCAATGACTTCCACCAACCTTCCGCCCGACTATTAAGTATGAAGAACATTACTCACGTAAACAAAAATTCATATTTAAGTGGGACAATGTTCAAGCTACCAGAAACCGTTTCAATTTTTATTCTACTACGTACACTTTTGCCGGAAAGTTATCTCAAATTTGAACTTCTATATCTCGGGATTCACAAATCAGATTTGAGTGAATGGAAACACAAAATGAGCGTCTGTTTTTCTTCTATCATATGCAACTTTTAAACTTCGAATAGATATAAAAACCGCGTTGCAGTTGCATTTTTTACGAAGAAATTTTTTTTGACAAATTTTCAATTAATCATAAATGTTGTTAAAATTAATGAAACCGACCCATTCCAAGAGGGATCGATAGCTAGTATCCATAAGAATACGTGATAAAATTGGTGGGTTCCGGGGAGGCTCGTAAAGGACTAAATTACAATTTTTCATTTTTACTAAAAAAATAGATTTTGCGAAAACTATCAGAGATATCAAAATAAAATTTTTTCGTATTTTCATGGATGTCAATTGTGCTCCTCTGATAAACCGAATTTTCAATCCAGACTTCACGCCCACGCATCAATATTTTTGAATTTCTCACGATGAATAATTGAAGCGCTCAATGAGTTCTATCGATACCTTCAATCAGAATTTTTATCACGTTGCTGTTTCATGGATTTTTCAACGGTTTATGCGGCACAAGATGACAAAGGTCAGTTTTTTCCATAACTCATGCCCACGCATCATTTTTTCCGAATTTCTCTCCATGGATATCCAAGCCCATCTGATGTTCCTTTGATCGAACATACCCGACATGTCACCAAATCATAATCTCACGTATTTATCTGAAAGCATGAGAATCGCAAAGTAAACCACCAATTTTCAATCACATACTTCACGCCCACGCATCAATATTTTTGAATTTTTGAAGATGAATAATTGAAGCGCTCATTGGGTTCTATCGATACCTTCAATCAGAATTTTTATCACGTTGCTGTTTCATGGATTTTTCAACGGTTTATGCGGCACAAGATGACAAAGGTAAGTTTTTTCCATATTTCACGCCCACGCATCATTTTTTCCGAATTTCTCTCTATGGATATCCAAGCCCATCTGATGTTCCTTTGATCGAACATACCCGACATGTCACCAAATCATAATCTCACGTATTCATCTGAAAGCATGAGAATCGCAAAGTAAACCACCAATTTTCAATCACATACTTCACGCCCACGCAACAATATTTTTGAATTTTTCACGATGAATGATTGAAGCGCTCAATGAGTTCTATCGATACCTCTAATCATAATTTTCATCGCGATGCTGTTTCATAGATTTTTTTAACGGATTATGCGGCACAACATGACAAAAGTCAGTTTTATCCATATTTCACGCCCACGCATCATTTTTTCCGAAATTCTCTCCATGGATATTCAAGCCCATCCGATGTTTTTTTGATCGAACATACCCGACATTTCACCAAATCATAATCTCACGTATTTATCTGAAAGCATTAAAATCACAAAGTAAACCACCAATTTTCAATCCAGACTTCACGCCCACGCATCAATATTTTTGAATTTCTCACGATGAATAATTGAAGCGCTCAATGAGTTCTATCGATACCTTCAATCAGAATTTTTATCACGTTGCTGTTTCATGGATTTTTCAACGGTTTATGCGGCACAAGATGACAAAGGTCAGTTTTTTCCATATTTCACGCCCACGCATCATTTTTTCCGAATTTCTCTCCATGGATATCCAAGCCCATCTGATGTTCCTTTGATCGAACATACCCGACATGTCACCAAATCATAATCTCACGTATTTATCTGAAAGCATGAGAATCGCAAAGTAAACCACCAATTTTCAATCACATACTTCACGCCCCCGCAACAATATTTTTGAATTTTTCACGATGAATGATTGAAGCGCTCAATGAGTTCTATCGATACCTTCAATCAGAATTTTTATCACGTTGCTGTTTCATGGATTTTTCAACGGTTTATGCGGCACAAGATGACAAAGGTAAGTTTTTTCCATATTTCACGCCCACGCATCATTTTTTTCAAAATTCTCTCCATGGATATTCAAGCCCATCCGATGTTCTTTCGATCAAACATACGCGACATTTCCCCAAATCAAAATCTCACGTATTTATCTGAAAGCATAAAAATCGCCAAGTAAACCACCAATTTTCAATCCAGACTTCACGCCCACCCGTCAATATTCTTGAATTTTTCACGATGAATAATGAAGCGCTAAATGGGCTCTATCGATGCCTCTGATCAGAATTTTCATCACGACGCCGTTTCATAGATTTTTTCAATGATTCATGCGGCACAAGTTGAGAAAAGTCAGTTTTTTCCACATTTCACGCACACGCATTATTTTTTCTGGAATTCTCTCCATGGATATTCAAGCCCATCCGATGTTTTTTCGATCGAACATACCCGACATTTCACCAAATCATAATCTCACGTATTTATTTGAAAGCATAAAAATCGCAAAGTGAACCACCAATTCTCAATCCACACTTCACGCCCACGCATCAATATTCTTGAATTTTTCACGATGAATAATTGAAGCGCTCAATGGGCTCTATCGATACCTCTGATCACAATTTTCATCACGACGCTGTTTTATAGATTTTTTTAATGATTTATGCGGCACAAGTTGACAAAAGTCAGTTTTATCCATATTTCACGCCCACGCATCATTTTTTCCGAAATTCTCTCCATGGATATTCAAGCCCATCCGATGGTCTTTCGATCGAACATACCCGACATTTCACCAAATCATAATCTCACGTATTTATCTGAAAGCATAAAAATCGCAAAGTAAACCACCAATTTTCAATCCAGACTTCACGCCCACGCATCAATATTTTTGGATTTCTCACGATGAATAATTGAAGCGCTCAATGAGCTCTATCGATACTTTCAATCAGAATTTTTATCACGACGCTGTTTCATGGATTTTTCAACGGTTCATGCGGCACAAATTGAAAAAGTCAGTTTTTTCCACATTTCACGCACACGCATTATTTTTTCCGATATCCTCTTCATAGATATCCAAGCCCATCCGATGTATTTTCGATCGAACATACCCGACATTTCACCAAATCATAATCTCACGTATTTATTTGAAAGCATAAAAATCGCAAAATGAACCACCAATTCTCAATCCAGACTTCACGTCCACGCATCAATATTCTTGAATCTTTCACGATGAATAATTGAAGCGCTCAATGGGCTCTATCGATACCTCTAATCACAATTTTCATCACGACGCTGTTTCATAGATTTTTTAAATGATTTATGCGGCACAAGTTGACGAAAATCAGTTTTTTCACATAATTCACGCCCACGCATCATTTTTCCGAAATCCTCCCCATGGATATTCAAGCCCATCCGATGTTCTTTCGATCGAACATACCCGACATTTCACCAAATCATAATATCACGTATTTATCTGAAAGCATAAAAATCGCAAAGTAAACCACCAATTTTTAATCCAGACTTCACGCCCACGCATCAATATTTTTGAATTTCTCACGATGAATAATTGAAGCGCTCAATGAGCTCTATCGATACCTCCAATCAGAATTTTTATCACGACGCTGTTTCATGGATTTTTCAACGGTTTATGCGGCACAAGTTGACGAAAGTCAGTTTTTCCCACATTTCACGCCCACGCATCATTTTTCCCGAAATTTTCTCCATGGATACTCAAGCCCATCCGATGTTTTTTCGATCGAACATACGCGACATTACACCAAATCATAATCTCAAGTATGTATCTGAAAGCATAAAAATCGCAAAGTAAACCACCAATTTTCAATCCAGACTTCACGCCCCCGCATCAATATTTTTGAATTTTTTACGATGTATAATTGAAGCGCTCTATGAGCTCTATCGATATCTTCAATCAGAATTCTTATCACGACGCTGTTTCATAGATTTTCCAACGGTTTATGCGACACAAGTTGACAAAAGTCAGTTTTTTCCATCTTTCACGCCCACGCATCATGTTTTCCAAAATTTTCACCATAGAATAGGAAACATCCTCGATTGATCTATAAATCAGTGAAACTCAAATCTGCACCATACAACTATTTTCCAGTTTTTCCCAATGGTCTACTGATACCAGAAAAAACGCAACTTGATTTTTACCATCTTTGTCACCCACGCATCGTTTCTTTCGTAAATTTCAATGTGGAACATGATACCGCAGGCAATTTCCTTTTGATCCGTTCCATTTGTTTCCATGGAAGTCAACTCCTTCATTGAAAAATCTCTCTATGAAATTTCCGAGAGGATTAACTTTATAGTATAGTATAGATATAGATATAGATAGTATAGAAGTATAGATATAGAAGTATAGATATAGATATTGTCACGGGCGGATATTCCATTATCAGGCCCTGTGAGATCTCTCTCCACAATATTATATTGTTTGTTAATTTTAAGTTATGTTTCAGCGCCCAGCGAGAGAGCCAGCGCTGTCGACAAGGTAAGAGAGAGAGAGACCGCGCCGCGATCGGGATTCAAACCTCGCGCCGCGTGACGTCAGCCGGACACGGCCGAAGCGAGCTCGGCCGGCCCAGCGCGCGGCGGAATCTTATCAGTTTATTGCCGGCCCTCGCG
>JAJGXB010000487.1:0-10836 GCA_020882725.1 Aphelinus certus
TCCTTGCTACTGCCTTCTATCCTAAACGAAATCAGCATTAACCACGAAAACCCCAACATTGAAGAACTAAACGTCTGGATGGACAAGCAAGACGCGGTGTCCTTTAAGGAACTGGAGAATAGATTCCGGGAAATCTCGAAACAAAAGCAATTATCAGAGAACAACACATCCTTATGGAGATACGGGCTTCTTACCAACCTATTAACTCTAGTGGTTATATCCGTAATGTGTACTTGCTGCATGCCCTCCAGAGTCTGTTGCGCTACCATTATTTCGGAAAAGCTACAACTCCGAAAAACCAATGACCGCACCCCAGATCTACCCCCGTCGGAAAGACTCCCCCGAAGTCGTCCGGCATTAAGAGAATTATTACTATCTAGCGACGCTAAACCTAGCCCATCATCAACAGGGCTAAACCAGTCCATAGAAATGTCATATAGCCGCGATTCACTTACGCTTCCGATACCCACCAAGAACCCATTGCCCCCACAGAAAATTACTTTCGCTTAGATTCGCCACCAACTATACGCTCCATCTCAGAGTTGCTCGCATGAGATGGTTAACATTCTCCCAAAAGAAATGTTGATATCGCATGATTAACGTGTTAATCCGCGTGGTTAACGTATCGACTCGCTACCCCGGATAAGCGTGTTAATCTTCGTGATTGACGCGTTAACCTTCGTGATTAACGTGCTGATCTCTGAGATTAACTTAAACATTTATGTCCACGGGATTATCAAACAAGAGTTAACCCGATTGATCCAACGGTACGCTGTTAATCGCCAGGTAGCAGATCTTCAGAGGTAAGCAAGCACAAGAAAGGCCAGGGCCTAGAGCGTTTTCCTTTCTTTTATCTATAATACCAGTCCACCCTTCAGGCCGGACACGACAATAGATAGTGAATCTTATGTATTTTTTTCCGTAGAATCCGAATTTGTTGATTTGAAGTCTGTAAAAGCCATACAATTTGTTTAAACTGCGATTATTTAAACAAATAAGATAATAACACTTTTTTGGTTCGGAAAAATTATTTTCATAAAATTTAGCTCATTTTAAGAAGAAAAGTTCCTATGCACTATCCATGAATAATGCTTGTATCCAAAGTTATAAATTATCGCAAGTTGAAAAATACCACTTTTCGGTGGTCTTTGTTGCTCTGCCATGGCAACAACAATAGAATATTAATAAATCTAAAGGTGTTTTCTAATGCAGTTTTTAACGTAGAATTCGAATATAAACTTGATTTTCCCAAAAAACAGCGAGAAAAACCGAATAATCAAATGATTCACCTTGCCATGTTTTAGCTCATTATCGCTTGACTCCCGTTACTGGACTAATGCACTGAATATCATACCCATGGGCTAATTATGAATAAACAAATGTTTTCTCATGTACTTTTTCCCGTAAAATCCGAATTTGTCGGTTTAAAGTCTGTAAAAGCCATACAATTTGTTTAAAACACGATTGTTTAAGCAAATAACAAAATAACACTTTTTTGGTTCGGAAAAAAATTTTTTCTCAAAATTTGGCTTATTTTGAAAAGAAAAGTTCCTATGCACTATCCATGAATAATGCTTGTATCTAAAGTTATAAATTATCGCAAGTTGAAAAATACCACTTTTCGGTGGTCTTTGTTGCTCTGCCATGGCAGCAACAATAAAATATTTATGAATCTGAAGGTGTTTTCTAATGCAGTTTTTAACTTAGAATCCAAATATAAACTTGGTCTTTTCAAAAACAGCGAGAAAAACCGAATAATCAATGATTCATCTTGCCATGTTTCAGCTCATTATCGCTTGACTCCCGTTACTGGACTAATGCACTGAATATCATACCCATGGGCTAATTATGAATAAACGAATGTTTTCTCATGTATTTTATCCCGTAGAATCCGAATTCGGCGGTTTGAAGTCTGTAAAAGCCATACAAATTGTTTAAAACATGATTGTTTAAACAAATTAGAAAATAACACTTTTTTGGTTCGGAAAAAAATTTTTTCTTAAAATTTGGCTTATTTTGAAAAGAAAAGTTCCCATGCACTATCCATGAATAATGTTCATATCGAAAGTTATTAATTATTTTATGTTTTAGAAAAAACATCTCTGCAATTTTTGTTGCTTTACAGCTGTCGTGTAAAAAACAAAAAAAAATTTTGGCTATGAGGTTCGGGATGATTTACTTTTGTCTGAAAAGCCAAAGATTTTGATACCATCGACTGATGAATTTGTCCCTGGATGTACTTGCCGCGTATGTGTACGAGCTACATGCTGTTGTGTACGTACCCAAATATCATGCTGCTCATTTTGTGCATGTAAAAAAAAGAATTCGTGTCAAAATAAGTTTGTCCCGCAGATTTGAATATTCTTTCTTAATGTTGAAATAAATAGAGTTAAAACTAACAGTACTTCTTTTCATGAATTGTCCAAAACGATTCAGACAAAACATTCAACCTGTATATACTGATATTTTCTATCTATGCCAGCTCTAGAGCAATAAAAAACGCCGAGAGAAGTGGTATTTTTCGATTTGAATTGATTTATAACTTTTTATGTAAGCATTCTCTAACAATAGTTCATGTGTACTTTCTTCTCTCTATGAGCTGAATTTTGAAAAAAAAAATTCTGAACAAAACCTAGTTAGTTTATTATTTGTTTAAACAATTGCATTCTAGGCCAATTGTACCACTTTTAAAGACTTCTAAGTAACTAATCCGGATTCTACCGGAGAAAATACATAAGAAAATATTCGTTTATTCATAACTAGCCCATGGGTATGATATTCAGTGCATCAGTCCAGTAACGGGAGTCAAGCGATAATGAGCTGAAACATGGAAAGATGAATCATTGATTATTCGGTTTTTCTCGCTGTTTTTGGAAAGACCAAGTTTATATTTGGGTTCTAAGTTAAAAACTGCATTAGAAAACACCTTCAGATTCATAAATATTTTATTATTGCTGCCATGGCAGAGCAACAAAGACCACCGAAAAGTGGTATTTTTCAACTTGCGATAATTTATAACTTTAGATACAAGCATCATTCATGGATAGTGCATAGAAATTTTTCTTCTTAAAATGAGCTAAATTTGAAGAAAAAAATTTTTCCGAACCAAAAAAGTGTTATTATTTTATTTGTTTAAACAATCGCGATTTAAACAAATTGTACCAGTTTTACAGACTCCAAACCAACAAATTCGGATTCTACGGAAAAAAATACATAAGATTCACCATCTATCTACCGGGGACCTCCTCTGGCCAACGGGAAGGAGGCTAGCTCCAGGACTAATAAGTAAATTCTCGATTCCAACGCCAAAGTTAAACAGCTGAATGAAAGTTTAGACTTTATATACAGTGGACGCATGCGCAATTGAGATGGAGCGAAAACGAACAGTTGTTGAAGAACTCCATGAACCTGCTCGTCGTAATTTTCCTCGTCGCAAGTATGAAATCCGTGGTAGAGATGAAACTTGGCAAGCTGATCTTGTGGAAATGCAACCATACGCACGTGGAAGTAAAGGTTATCGATACATGCTCACCGTAATCGACATTTTCTCGAAATACGCTTGGGCCGTTCCGATCAAGCGAAAAAACGCCGCAGATATGACAGCAGCAATGAAATCTATTTTATCTAAAGGCAGAGTTCCTAAACATGTGCACGTTGATCGTGGGTTAGAATTTTATAATAAGACTTTCAAGAATTGGATGGAAAAGTATAAAATCAATCTATATTCCACATACAGTAATCTCAAAGCATCAATTTGCGAACGTTTTGATCGAACGCTCAAAAACAAGATGTGGTTGCAGTTCAGCTCCCGAGGAAATTACAAATGGATTGATATTCTACCAGACTTGATTGCTGCTTATAATAATACTAAACATCGAACTATTCGCATTTAGCCAAATGATGTTACCGCGATCAATGAGAGAAAACTTTTACGTGTTTATGCGAGAGAAAAATTTATATCGAATAAGGTGAAATTTAGGATTGGTGATAAAGTGCGTGTAAGCAAAACGAAGCAGATATTCGACAAAGGATATATTCCAAATTGGTCAACCGAAATATTTACTATTGCCAAAGTGAAGGAGACGAATCCTACGACTTATCATCTCACAGATTTGCGAAGGCTCTGGGAATAGCGTGTAAATTTTAATTGATTTTCCCAGGCCTCCATCATCAATAAAAAAGCCCGGCGCAATAGAAACGCGCATAAAAAACGCGCGCTATTGCGCCGAGCCAAACTTGAAGAGAAAAAGGGCAAGGCGGCCTTGACTTGCCACAAAATTGAAAAGGAGTTGGCAAAGAAGAGGAGGTACGAGGCGGCGCGCCTGCGAGGCAGCAACGCGCCATACGCACAAGAGTAGGCGCTTCCCACTCTCGGTACGTATGCGTACCCCACCTAATTTTCCCAGCACGGCGTAATGAGCGGCGGCTCGAAGAGCGGCGAGCTTGCGAGTACTTAAATAGCGGTGCTCGGGCTCAGTCTGCTCATTCCGCTCGCATGATCTCGGGGCTCTGGTGGACTTGGACGAACCCAGGTGTGTTCGACGATCCCCAGAGTTTAGACGGGTCTAGGAGGCTTGGACGAACCCAGGTGTGTTCGACGACCTCCCCCGTACCCGTGTTAAACCCCATTTTTGTAACCATTGCGAGGAATGGGGCGAAATCATAGCTTCCCTGTCTTTATATCTGAAGCTATGATTTACAGTGACTCCCACTTCTCGCATGGCCTAGAATCATTTATACTCATAGAATGTGAATGAATGTTGCACGCTGCGCGTATATTCATACATTCTTTAAAGTTATCATGTATGTATATAGAAAGTATTCGATAAAGAATCACTTGTATAATATCTCGTAACCCACAGTGGAGCATCTATTTATGTTTCTGTTTTCTTAATTATTTGACTAAGTTAAAATAAGTAAAATTTGTTTTCATTCGTTAATATTCCAGATCGATCGTGCGTGCTTCGACAGGTACCTCGTCGAGATAAAGCTCATTTCAGCTTCATGTAAATATATTATTATTATTCAAATTATCTTTATAATAAATCATGTATAATTTAAGTTCAATATTGTCTTGAGCAAAGTATATATTTATAATTTACTGTAAAATTAAGCATTCAAATTTATATTGACAAAGGAAATGTATTTAGTTTGTATTTTTAATAAAGAAAGAAAGAATGAGAGATGATGCAGGGAGAGTTCAGTGAGTCCTGTTCTCCCACTTCATCTTCTTAACTCATTTAATTCATTTTTCTCATATGAATTAAGCTTATCATTTTATATATTACATTTGCATATGCCTCCTTCCCCTACAGGTCAAAAGAATAACTTCGAACCTTCGCAGATTATAAAGATGAACCCATCGTTGGTGGCTTTTACGAGCAAGAATTGCAGAAAGTGAAATATCCTGATGTTTACCCAGTTGAAAAAGTCATTAAGAAGAGGGCCGATCAAGTTTTTGTTAAGTGGTTAGGATTTGATGGATCGCATAATTCATAGATACACAAGTCAGAATTATAATTGAAAAATTTTTTAAGAAGAGGAAGTGTCGAGAGCCCCAATACCTACGCTCTCAACTGTAAGACACAGCCGAAATCGTCTTCCTTGTTTCTTTTACAACAGATTCCGAAAAATCTGATGTAAGAAAAGCATAAATGACTTGATCGTCCTTCCTTTGAACTTCCTCTTTTTCTTTTTTATGCTTTATTGACAATGTACAAGAAGAAGAAAAATAAATACAGATTATTCATAACTGAATTCAATGTCATTTCCTCATCTTATAACTTGTAACCTCATATGCTGCATGGCATCTCGTAACTGCAAGACAAAGCCTCCATTCATCAAAAGATGGTCGGACATACGTTTTGGTGAGAACATGTCGAACTCGCTCTCGAGTTCTACGACAAAACGAGGACCAAACTTGGTTTGGACCTGTTTCACTTTCGAGACTGCATAAAGCTTATTTTGAGTTATTTCACTCACTTTGATTAATTTTAGGAGAATTTCCCAAAGCGTAGGGCGCATCAAGTGCTTTAAGGAACGCTGGAATTTTGGATAAATGATTCAGCTCAAAGGTTACAAGTAAAAACTAATTTATTTGGAAAACGTTAGTGACTATATTGTGATATCGCGGATAGCTAAACCATCCGAGGCCTGTTGCCAGTGGGCCCTCTGTAGCGAGACTGCTTGGCTCAAGCACCGAGCCACTCCTCCGCGGTCCGAGCGCTCCACAAGCCAAGACGGGCGCCTGCGCAGTGGCGTTATTAGACACATGGCTAGGGTGAATCGTGTCCATTCCGCCCACCATCGTTCGTCGTGACATTTAGCGAACGATCTGAAACAAAAATACTAGGAATTGGGACAGGCGGGAAAGGAAAAATAGGAAAATAAGGAAAAAATAATTTTAGGAATAGGCTTAGTCTGAGGTGGTTGCTGCTCTTGGCTCCAAAAGTACAAGTTTGACAACTGGACGATCGAGAATGGTCGAAGCGGTTCTGATTTTACACACGCGGACCAATCCGTCGCTACCCACGGTGGTGTGAATAATTCTACCAAGAGGCCACTTTGAAGGTGGTGTTAATTCATTTCGAATGAGGACCAGATCTCCAACAAGAAAATTGCGTGTTGGAAACTTCCACTTATTCCTCTAATGAAGTGAGGTCAAGTATTCGGGAGCCCAACGATGCCAGAAACACTGCGTCATTTTTCTCACATGCTCCCATCGCTTTCCTACAGAGACATTTTTATCAGATATGTCGGGGCTTGGAATGATATAAGAATCACGCAGAATAGTTATGTTAGAGGGTGATAGGAATTGAAGATCAGTAGGATCGTCAGATAAAGCCATTATTGGTCTCGAATTGAGACAAGCCTGAATCTTTTTGAGCAAGGTTTGTAATTCTATGAAAGTTAGTATACGATCGCCCATCACACGACGGAGGTGATGCTTGACAGCCTTGACCCCTGATTCCCATATGCCACCAAAGTGTGGTGCACCAGGAGGGTTAAAACGCCAAGTTGTACCATCGTCGGCGAGTTTACATGCAATTTGTTGAGTGTATGCGGAGATTTCCGTGAACATACGGCGCAATTCTGCATCAGCTCCAACAAAGTTAGTCCCTTGATCGCTGACTAACTCTTTGCAGTGACCACGTTCACCTTGAAAGCGCTCAAAAGCGGCAATGAATCCACCAGTGGAGTAGTCTTCGACTGCCTCCAGGTGAACCGCACGAGTACATAAACACACAAAAATGCAAATATACCCTTTTGTTGTAATTTTTCCTCGTAAGAGCGAAGCTCGCACAGGAATGGGACCCGCGTAATCAACCCCAGAATGTTCAAAGGGATCAGATGGTGAGGCGCGCTCTGCGGGCAAGTTTCCCATGAGCTGAGTTCTAATTGAAGCGGCATGACGAATGCATGTATGACATGAGTGGATAATGGATTTCACCTCGCGGCGACCATTAAGTATCCAATATTGAAGGCGAGTTGTACCGAGAGACAACTGCGTACCCCCGTGAAGAGTTTTGATATGAGTGTGACGAATTATCATAGAGGAAAATGTAGTTTTAGAAGGTAACACCAATGGGTACTTTTGTTCGAGAGGAATGCTTGAGTGCTTCAATCTACCTCCTACGTGGAGCAATTCACTCAGTAGAGTGAGATTCAATTTACTTAAAGGATCTTTTGTAGATTTAAGCTTATCGGCCTTGACTAGCTTTATTTCATTAGCGAAATGAATTTGTTGATGGAGGAATACCCATAACAAACGAGCATTCTCTCTCTCAGCTACCGAAGGTGTGCGTGAGGGACTAAAAATAGCCTTGACATCGATAAAAGCCAATTCCACTAATTTGAACTTGATATCAGTGTTTAGCTTTAGTGTTAAGTTAGAGTTAATAACAGATCTTCTTCTCGCAATAACGCGAATCTGTAGTTTCAGAGTGAAGCGTAACACCAACGCAGTTATGCGCAGAAGAGTGTTCAAAGTCGAGTATCGAGTGATGAAATCCCAAACATAGTGATTTCCTGCAGCTGCTGCCGCATGACTAGAGACTTTTACTTCACAAGCCGTATGAGGGCTCAAGTCGTCTAATTCCGTACTCCAGGGTAACGAATCATTGCGTAGAAAGGGTGGGCCATGCCACCAAAGATCAAATTCCTCCAACAGGTTTGGCTCTATACCTCGAGAGGCCACATCTGCGGGATTTAATTTAGTATTAACATAATGCCAATGAGCGTTTGGGCAATAACCGAGAAATATCCGCACATCGATTAGCGACATAAGTTTTCCAGCGCACTGGATGATCTCTTAGCCAATGGAGGACGTCTTTGGAATCAAACCAACAATGAATAGAGTTTATTTCAATAGGCATAGCCTCAATGAAATGACTAGTTAAGTCAGCCAAAAGTGCAGCCGCACTCAGTTCGAGTTTTGTAATACTTTGAACGAGGGGCTACTCTAGTCTTAGCCAACTGAAGAGATACATGTACCCAAGTTTCACTCACAATTCTAATATAAATTGCAGCACCGAAAGCACGACTAGAAGCATCTGCAAACCCATGGATTTCACAGAGTTTTGACGAAGGAGACCATTGAATGTATCTAGGAATCTCTATGGAATTAATTGAAGGGAGAGCGAAATACCAAGCTTTCCATTTTTCTAATAATTCTAAAGTAGGTACAGAATCCCAATCGCATTTCTGTAACCAAAGGGATTACATGATAATTTTAGCAACCACAATTACTGGGGCAAGCCATCCCAGCGGGTCGAATAAACGAGCAATAATAGACAGCATTTTACGTTTTGTGAATCCCATCTCTTCACATTCTTGAATATTGAACACAAAACAATCAGAGTGATGATTCCACTTAATACCCAATACTTTCAGACTGGAACTGGATTCGAAGAGATTTCGATTTTCGTTGTCCTTGGCTTTGAGAGAATCGGGAAGATGTTCAACCAACTGAGGATCGTTGGAAATCCACTTGCGAAATAAAAATCCACCCACCGTGGCAATCTCCAACAATTGAGATTGTTTTTGCAAAGCTTCAGAGATGGTGTTGGCGCCAGAAACTGCGTCATCCATGTACATCTCTTTTTCGAGTATAAGGGATCCTAAAAGGTATTTGCTTCCACAATCTTTGGCCAGCTGTAGTATCACTCGAATGGCGAGAAACACAGAACATGCTAAACCATAAACAAGTGTGATCAGAAAAAATATTGATATTGGATCCTCTGAATCAAAACGCCAAAGAATCGATTGAAGTGGGTGATCTTGGGGATATAAAAATATTTGCCTGTAAATTTTCTTAATATCAGTGACAAATACCACAGCTTAGCGTCGCCACTTACATGTGATATTGCTGATTTCTGGAAGGAGATTGGGACCTATGTGTAGGATATCATTCAATGATATTCCACTAGAAGTTTTAGCGGACCCGTTGAAAACTACTTTCAGTTTAGTAGTAGTACTTTCTTCCTTAAGAACTCCATGATGATGCAAGAAATATTTCTTCATCTCCGAGGAGACAGGCGTGAGAGGTCTTGACATGTGCTCTAGATCTCCGCACTCTTTCATGAACGCAGAGTACATTTCCTTTAACTTGGGGTCGGCCTTGAAACGTCGTTCTAACTTTTCCAACATTTTAGTAGCCGAACCATATGATGTTCCCAATTTTTCGATCAATGCAGGATTTTTTATTGGAAGCCGAACTATGTATCGCCCTGAAGCGTCTCTAGTATGAGTATCAACAAAGTGATTTTCGCACTCTTGCTCCTCAGGCGTGTATTGGACAGATCGAGGTATTTCTTCCTGCCTCCGAAAATTCTGCATAAGATCGAAAAGCTCGCTTTCTTCGCAGCTATGATGAACAGCTGGGTGAAGAGTGGTTGTGAAACTTGCCAAATTTGCCGATGGTACACAGCCTTGTAAAAGATAACCCAGTAGCGTTTGAACAGCTACCGGCTCATCCGCGGCACCACGAATTTTATTTCCCTCTACCACTATTGAGTGGACATCAGCACCCAAAAGAACATCAATCTCATCTGTATTGTGGTAATCAGGATCAGCTAAATCTAATCCCACAATATGATCGAAGCGTTTGGAAGTTATCCCCGACGGAGGCACATAACGTGATACTTTATCAACTATAAGAGCTTGAACGTCAAGCGAAAATGTTGATTTGAAGCGTGGCAATATTTTAAATTGAGTATATTGCTTACTTACAGTTGATTTATTTGCCCCAATACCAAAAACTGGGACATGGATAGAGCGTGTAGGTAGCCGAAAAAGTTGGGCTAAACGCTTTGAAATAAAGGACGATTGTGAACAATTATCTAAAAGTGCTCTGACAAGAACTTTTGTACCATAGCAACTTGACACATAAAGCCTGGTAGTTCCTAATAACACCTGCCTCATAGGGAACTGTGAAATCGAACCACACATTGTATTAAGATGTGTTGAGGCAACCTGTGTAGTGGGTGGAGTTTTTGCTCCATTGTTATTATTATTGCAAGGTTTGGGTGAAGATGAGGATGCATCCGAAAAACTAAGTGTTTTTTCATCATCACTTTCAGATGAGGTATTTTTTCCTCCAGGCGAGGATTTTTTGAAAGACCCAGGTTTTTCCATGTGAATCAAAGTATTGTGTTTTTGGTTACAAACAGAACAAAGTTTGTCAGATAAACAAGCATGAAAAGTATGCTTGCCGAAACAGTTGAAGCATAGCTTATTCAGGGTCAACCAACTACGCCGATCTTTGACACTCTTAGCCCTGAATTGTTCACATTGATAAATTTTGTGAGGCTTGGAGCAGACAGGGCAGTGGGGCTG
>JAJGXB010000489.1:0-10813 GCA_020882725.1 Aphelinus certus
AAACGTTGCACGATAAGACTTGCAGCTAGTACTGGCCGACGGCCACCAATTGTAAATTTGGAATGTATTAAATTGAAGGGACAACTAGGGAAGTTTTACGTCGACACTGGAGCCGATGTGACACTAATAAAAATTGGAAGCATAGGACATGAATTCCCGATTGACACGGGAGACAAGCTATTGATAAATGGAGTAACGGAAGGAGTATTGACTTCACTTGGAGTAATAACACTGAGCCTGAATGGATTATCAGTGATTGCACATGTAGTGCCAGATAATTTTCCCATCGAGACAGATGGATTGTTGGGATGGGATTTGATAACAGAATATGGAGGAAATGCAAATGCGGACAAAATGTGCTTGGAAATAGGAGGTATGAGTATACCGTTTGAGAATCAGGAGGTTTTTGTTATACCGCCACGGACCAAACAGGTCATATATGCTAGGGTCAAGAATACGGAGGTGAAAGTAGGGCTAGTGCCTCTACAAGAGTTAGGGCCAGGTATTTTATTTGGAAATTTCATTGGTCAGAACGAAAATGGGAAAGTATATGCCCAATGTATTAATATAAATGATGATGAAGTTATGGTTAATGTGCCAGAAGTTACTCTGGAGCCATGTGAGGGACGACCCCTCGAAAGTGAATTTATTGACGGTATGTTCAACGAAAAAGGAGAAATAGAGGAGAATAAAGCAGCATCTGCGACAATTAGGAAACTGACCACTGAAGAAATCAAGGATAGGGCCACCCGAGTATTTGAAAATTTGGACCAAAAAGCATTGAAAGAACTGAATGAACTTGAAATAGCACATGTGAAAGAACTCATCGCAGAATGTCCGCAAGTATTTGGATTACCAGGAGAGAAACTGAAAGCGACGAATTTGATTGATCATAAAATAAAACTTACAACTGATACTCCGATAAAGGTGAAAAGGTTTAGGAATCCACAGGCAATAAAGGACGAAATGCAAAAATTGATTGATGATTTACTAATACAAGGAATCATCAAAGAATCGGAGAGTCCTTACTCGTCACCTGTGTGGGTCGTTAAAAAGAAACCGGGCCCAAATGGGGAGGAGAGATGGCGTTTAGTCACAGATTTTAGGCAACTGAATGAAATAACGGTCGGAAACAGTTATCCGCTACCAAACATTAGCGAAATATTGGATGTAGTGTCACTGTCCAAATACATAACAACGATCGATTTGAGATCAGGCTTTTATCAGATTCCAATGAATGCGGAGGACGCGCATAAAACTGCATTCTCGGGACCTTACGGGAACTACGAATATACACGAATGGGAATGGGACTAAAGAACGCTCCCGCCACATTTCAGAGTTTAATGGATCTAGTACTTGCAGGATTGCAAGGTGTGGAATTGTTTGTTTATCTGGACGATATTGTGGTCTTTGCAAGAGATTTAACGGAACACGGCAAGAAATTTAGGAGAGTTATGGAAAGATTGGATAAGGCAAATTTAACCATCGAGCCGAATAAATGTCAATTTCTTCAAAAGGAAGCACAATTTTTAGGTCATGTCGTAGGAAATGGTAAAATTCAAATGGACCAGCGGAAAATAAAAGCTGTAATGGAATTTCCGGTCCCACATAACGCAAAGAAAGTAAGATCGTTCTGTGGTTTGGCTTCATATTACCGCAAATTTATCAAAAATTTCGCAAAAATAACACAACCATTAAATAAATTGAAAGATGATCGGAAGAAATGGATTTGGGGAGAAGCAGAGCAGAAAGCGTATGAGGAAATTAAAGAAGCTCTATGCAAGGAACCAGTGCTTACTTCGCCAGACATGTCAAAACCGTTCATAATAACAACAGATGCATCGGATTATGCAATCGGAGCCGTATTAAGTCAAGGGGAATTTGAGAAGAATTTAGATAGACCAATATCATATATTTCCAGAGTATTGAAAGGACCTGAATTAAGATATTCCACTTATGATCGCGAAATGCTAGCTATACCTTGGGCAATTGGCGAATTTGAACATTACATATATGGAAAAGAATTTACAGTAATAACTGATCACGAACCATTGAAACATTTTAATACTACAAGGAAACCCGACGTACGGTTTGGCCGAATGAAAGCAGATCTATTGAAATACGACTTCAAAATAATATATAGACCGGGAACAAAAAATTCGAATGCAGATGCTTTGAGTAGAAATCCAGTAATCACAGAGGGGGAAGAAAACCCAGAACTTCCGAGAGCACAAATTTATGAATTAGCTGAAAAACAGGAGAGCACTGAAAAAGAAAAAGTCAAGGATAATGAGAATAAGATGAAATCCGAGAAAGATGCCCAGTCCAAGATAAAGATCACTAAACGAAAAGCGAAATCAGGAGAAAAAACCGAAAAACAACTTAGGAAGCAAACAGAACCGGAAATTGAAGCAAACAAGCAGGCTACGATAAAAGTAGTTATGACTAGATCCAGAAATAGAAAAGAGTGTGAATTAGAAGAACCCCCAAGATTAGGGAAAAGAGAGCGGCTTATTGATAATAGTAGTTCGGAAAGCCAACAGGAAAGGAAAAAACGCAATACCAACAACTCAGACGGAGATGATGATTCAGAAATAGAAGAAGAAACACCGAGTCAGAGGAAGAGAATATATAGGAAGAAATGTCAAACAGGATATGAATTCCCCGTGAGTCAACCAATTTCGGAATCACAGCTTGGTGAGAAGATACTTAGCCAACAAAAAACGGAAGGACCACTAGCTTATATCCAAAAAGATAAGAACATGATGAAGGGAGTGCGAGCAGCGAGTACACCTATTCCAGGAATAATTCTCCCGGTAAAAGAACAAAAATGGAACCTGAGACCTATTGCATTATCGAGGAGTCAGACAAGAATTGGTGACGCGCATAGGGTTAATGGAAACGGCAGTGACACTAGCCTAGGAAATACTTCTGACGACTCTATGCCCGATAAGGAAATAGAAAATTTCGGAAATAATGGGGACTTAAAAAACGAGACACCCGAACTGCGGATAAATAAGCCCAGAATAATAGAGGACATGTTGATAAAGCCCGCGGATAGGATCGAAATTAGGTACCCGAAGCCAAGGGAAGAACAAAAAATCAAATGGGAAAAAGAAACAGACCCTACAGAAATACTGATAGATAATGAGGAAAATGAAAAGAAGCGGCGATATGTGGTAGACGTTAGCGAAAAAACAATTCAAGGAGAGGTAAATATTCAAGTTAACATTCGCGGAGGAAATAAGAATTCTACGATCAAAGTCCCAGAAATGGTAGAAGAAATATTAAAAGATGTAGCAGTAAGCACGAACGAAAGTATCAAGGAACAAATGGAATATAGTACACACGCTGATAACATTCACGAATGCGAGACCGTTAAAATGGACGAAACGTTTTCGGGCAATGAGAGTCGAAGATGCGCTGACGAGATGATGAATCATGAACCACTAGCGACGGTTGGACATGGAATAAACGCGGGAAGCATACATGAACGTGAAACTATTTTGATGGACAATTCACAGAAAAGTAGTGAAAACATGATGAACACTAGTGGAGAACTGAAGAACGAAATATTAAACTTCAAGGAACAAGTAAATGCCTTCAATTTTCAAACAAAGTTCGATGAAAATAACGATATGTCCATAGATTCAACTCCGAAAGCAATTATCGAGAAAATGACAACGATCAGCGAGGAACCGACGAAATAGACCCGCCGACCATGTGGAACGAAGACGCGATCGACCCTCTAAATATTGAGTCACAAACTAAATTAGATGAACCAATATATTTGTATTCTGAACACCCGGAGTGCGCCCAGCCAAACGTAACGTTATACCACTACAAAAACATACCAACAAAACCCCCTGGAAATCGCTTATTTCATTCACTTATAGAGATCATGAATTTAAAATTAAATACAACGGAATTAAGACAAGAACTTTTAGCATGCCCAGCAATAGATAATATATATGAAAAAGAATCGGTTCGCAAAATTTTAACGTCTAAATCAGAATACGGAGATGTGAATTGCATATACTTATTCTCCCAACTTTACAACACTAACGTATGTATACATTTCCACTACGGAGTAAACAAAGTTTCTTATAACTACGTAACAGCTAACGAAAGCCCAGAATATATGCATTTGCACTTGGAATCAAACCATTTTACTCCATATATAGTGGAAACAGATCAAGAAAACGGACCACCACATTTACAAATAAATACTTCTCCGACTGAACAAATAACAAATATAGAAGAGGCAGAGGAAAATTTAGTTGTAGCCCCTTCTAATACGAACGAATACTTAAATGCCGATCACATACAGGGAGAATAAGAAATGAAACGGTGTCAACGGAAAAATATGTGAGTAGCGCAATGGCAAGATATCTAGTCGCTGACGCACGACCGCCACATTTGAAACCTCCCTGGGTTATAGAGGAACAGGACGTAGAACAATTCCATAACGTAAGAATTTTGAACGAACAACCATTTGCCCACCACGATAACTTGGTTTACACTCTAACGGCCGATATACAATTGAACACGGAGATTATGCATGCTCTTTTTGAAAGATGCTATATTGATTTAGACGAAATAAACTGTCAGACTCGTGATATAGGGAAAGTGATTCAAACGGAATGTCGTAGTAAGAAAATGTTCGGATTAATTGTGAAGAGTTTTTTGGAAGACAAAGTAATGCGACTAGATATACAAAAATGCATCAAAACTCTAAAAGAATTAGTGCTCAAAGAGCAAATAAAAACCCTGGGGGTAATAAAAGATTTGGCAATGTTATCTGCACAAGAATGGACGTATTTCATTGAACAATGCAATATATTATTCAAAGGCAAAACAATATCGATTACACTTTTTACAAACAACCTTCCCATTCCAAAAGTTGAAGACAGATTTAGGGTGATTAAAGAATTTCACGAATCCTCAATAGGAGGCCATAAAGGAATAAATAAAACATTTGACAAAATCGCAGGGGAATTCTACTGGAAGAATATGTATGCGGACATACGCCAATTTGTAATCAGCTGTCCAGACTGTCAATCGACGAAATTGACTCGGGTAAAAACACGGTTACCCATGCTAATCACTGATACCCCATCATACCCATTTGAGAAAGTTTCAATGGATTTTTGTGGACCGCTAGGAAAAACAAAAACAGAAAATAACTACATTTTAACGATGCAATGTAACTTTAGCAAATATTGTATTTTGACACCGGTAAAAACCGCTGACGCACATGAAGTAGCCCGCGCTCTAATAGAAAAACTGATTTGTTTTTTCGGACCCCCATTAACATTACAGAGTGACCAGGGTACCCACTTCATAAACAATGTTGTCGAGACACTAGCAGAAATTTTTCGAATAAATAAATGTACTTCGACAGCGTACCACCCACAATCGCAAGGGGGCATTGAAAGGATGCATCATGTAATCAAGGAATATATAAAATTATACACGAAGGATAGGGAGAGTTGGGATGAAACATTACCAATAGCGCAACACGCGTATAATACGAGTATACATGAAGCATTAGGATATACACCCTATGAGGTAGTATTTGGAAGACGAGCACGCACGCCTACGAGCTTTCCCTCGAAAGAGTATTTAATCACGATCGATGATTACCTTGCGGATACAATAAATAATTTGGCGCAAACACAGATAATGGCAGGAATGAATTTAGTCCAAGCGAAATTCCGTTCAAAAGAACAATATGACCGTAAATTAAATACTAGACATTTTAGAGTAGGAGAGATAGTTTACCTTTTAAAAGAGCCTAAAGCTAATAAAATGGACAAAGAATATGTAGAATGCGAGATTACTGGAGTAAATTATAAGGCACATAACATAGAAATAAAAAAGGAGATAAAACGCGAATAGTCCATATGGATAAAATAAAACGCTCAATTCCAAGAGAGGACCTGGTAGACTATGTAAAGAGACAACAGGAA
This sequence comes from Aphelinus certus, assembly GCA_020882725.1. Lineage (NCBI taxonomy): Eukaryota > Metazoa > Arthropoda > Insecta > Hymenoptera > Aphelinidae > Aphelinus > Aphelinus certus. Next base: position 5,974 of record JAJGXB010000489.1, read on the forward strand.
AAAGATAGAATGGATTGAGAATTTGTGACAGCCCCCCTGACGGGAGACCGAATGGTGTAGGCGCGAGATTTGATTAAACGGATCCCGAAAACAAAAGTCTAGTCTCGCATATACAGCTTAGATTTCAAGTAAATCACTGCACATAAGTGATGGAAGTTAAAGAAATAATTAAATCAAAATTATATCGAGTAGGAAACAAACAAGCTCGGGCATCTATTGGCAGCCCCCCTGACGGGTGACTGCATAATTAATCCTGCCAACAGAGAGACGAATTGAAAGTGCGGGTATCAGCCAATCGAGATTCAAAAAAACTATACAAGTATAGAAGATAGTATGATAAAGAATGAATTTTTCCAATTAATATAACTGGTAAAGATGATATAACCATGAAGGATCAAGAATTCTTAATTTTCTGTTAAGGCAATATCCAATTTGGAGGAATAAGATATGAGAGGTAATAACTACCCCCCCAAAAAAAAAAAGAGAAACAACCAATGGGTGTAATAGAATGAACTTGACCTTTTGAGATTACGCCCTCTAACTTATAAGCAAAAGTAGAACAAGAGCTTCTAAATTTGGTTGCCCCACTAAAAGAGATAAGGTCGAGCAAAGCTCCCAAAAATACTAACAAAAGGTAGAGCATAGAACCCATGAATGAACCCTCCCTCGAAAAGGTCGAGCAAAGCTCCCTAAAATACTAACAAAAGGTAGAGCACAGCTCCCACAAGTGAACCCTCCCATGAAAAGGTCGAGCAAAACTCCCAAAAATACTAACAAAAAGTAGAGCATAGAACCCATGAATGAACCCTCCCTCGAAAAGGTCGAGCAAAGCTCCCTAAAATACTAACAAAAGGTAGAGCACAGCTCCCACAAGTGAACCCTCCCATGAAAAGGTCGAGCAAAGCTCCCAAAAATACTAACAAAAGGTAGAGCATAGAACCCATGAATGAACCCTCCCTCGAAAAGGTCGAGCAAAGCTCCCAAAAATACTAACAAAAAGTAGAGCATAGAACCCATGAATGAACCCTCCCTCGAAAAGGTCGAGCAAAGCTCCCAAAGAAATACTAACAAAGAAAGGTAGAGCACAGCTCCCATGAATGAACCCTCTCACAAAAAGTATAAACAAAGCTCCCACTAATATTAACAAAGGTAGAGCTAAGGTCTCCCGAGAATGAACTTGAAACCCTCGATCACGAAAAACAGACTTCCCCGAAAGAGAAATTTTTTATAATTATATTTCTTTCCCAATGACCCATGTGAAGTAAATTCTAGTTATTTGGATATGAAAATTTTGGGCACTCAGCCATTTTTGAGAACCTTAAATTCTGCCTGTTACAAGAATTAAAAGAATATTGATCGAGACTTGAATATACCCTAGTTACATAAGGAGCAAAGACATATAACAATTGGAAGAATTCATAAAATACTATATACGAACTAAGCGAGCACAATGTAATTAAACAGCCGTTAAGTAGAAATCGAGTGCAGACGTTTCGTCCTTAATCTACCGTATAGGACTCATCAGTAAGGTTTCTTTTGATCGGTAGATTTAACCTTATACGCCGGAGCGTAGGTACATTGCCAAAATTGAACTCAGAAGGAAAATTTAAATGAATATTCCCCTAAATGGGAAATTTTAATAGTATGGAACAGAAGCCCAATTTCGTGAATGCACCATGTTAAAAGAAGAGAGGAATATGTTAGAACGAGATAGAATTAGGAACCAAAGAAGAAGTTAAAGATAGAAGCCAAATTGACAGTAATTTAAGAAGCAAGCGGATGCAGAACACCTGGAGGCTTTATGGTTCTACCGACAGAAGGAAAGATTAAAAGATGGAGTGTATCACGGAAGTTAAATCAAAACCCCCAAGGGGATATTCATTTTTTTTTAAGATTGCGAACCCTGTGAGCAGTCCAAAGTTTGAAATGCTCAGCCCAAAACGTGGCTGATTACCTGAGATCCTACTCCTAATCTAAAAAATTAAAAGTTAACTACTCTTAATTAAAAAACAACCCGCAATGGGCAGAAACATGCAAAAGGAAATTTGAAAACCAAGCATCTGATAGATCTTTTTGTTTTTAAAAAAAAGAAAAAAAGAAGGACACAATATAAATTCCGTTGAAAGAAGCCAAAAGTGTATCAATTTTTTAAAGAAATATTAATAAAAAGGAGCGAACAAAGGTAGGGAAAAGAAAAACCAGACAAGGAAAGTTAATACATGTATTGAAGAAACAAACATATAATGATACAAGGATCGAGATTACACAATGCGCTTAATCTACTTCATCAATACGCTGAGAAGAGGCGGAGACAGATTGCTCGGGAGAATCCCAGCTTAAATCAGATTCCCTTATTACACTATTGGGAATATATTCCTCAGTAAGAACGCGAGTATGTGTATCATTTGACGCAGGATCACGAGCTTCCCATGCACCCTCTTGGGGCTCGCCCCAACCATCTACTATGGGAGGTAACTCGGGATCGTACGGCTGATCCCACGCATCGGGAGCCTCATCGGGAACATCCGACTCGGGCTCCACAGGTTTGTGTTCACATACACGACAGTGGTTGTCCCAAGTAGGCGCGGGTTCCCAAACTTTACATCCGCGATCGGAAAAATTACAAGGGAAACTTAAGGTTGAACATATGCGTTCTAGGCGATGATTTCGTGATAAATCGGGCTCCCGACAGAATGGACAACTCGATACGCGATAATAACAATTTTCACAGATGGCTTGACTACACTGACACTGATAATATCTGTTAGTAATCATTCCTAAACAAATCATACAAGTAAAAATTTCACGTAACGCGGAGGAAACATCGGAAGATATCCATGACCCAGCAGTTTCGGAATCAGGATCTGGTACAAACAACGCCAATTCAGTACGAACTTTACCGTCACGAAGAAAACCATTCTCGATTTTTTGTTTTAAATTAGAACAATCAGCGTATAGGTGCCCACTCTTCTGGCAATACAAACATAGTAATTTAGTAGAAAAACCTGCTCGCAAAGCAGCAAGACGACGCTCACGACGGGTACGGCGAGGTGAATACATAGGCGGAAAACCGCGAGTAGCGCTAGGTAAGGCGGGAGCAGTGACTTCATCCGCGACAAATGTGGGCTGAATTTGAGGAGACAATTCATTAGACTCTAGAGCTAATTCTAATTCACGAAGGAACTGCGCTAAATCGACGTCTAACGATCCAGCGGAAGAATCGGAGGTGGCAGACTCGCGAGGTGGAGTTGATAGACGTTGATATCTGTCTAACACGTCGTTTAAAGTGGCTCGGATGGCTTCAATGCTGTCCGGAATATTTATAGGACTGCAGCTGCGATCGGCAAATTCTCGGTCAGCAACTTCCTCGCGAATCTCGCCATGCACCTATGGATAGATTTTTTTTTCCCAATTGAACAAAAATACAAGTAAATTTTTTTCTTTTCATTGGAAATTTTAAACTTTCTTAAGAATTATAGAATACGTAGATGAAATCATGAGTTAAAAACGCAAACAATAATAAATGGCATAGTCCAATAGCAAAGATGAATCGAAAACTATAGAAAAAACTAAAGAGTTTCGGTTAAAATCGAATCAGATAATTCATTATCGGCGGATACAGAACTAAAACTAATAGAGGAACAAGGGGAATTAGACCCCGGAGAATCGGCTTTACCTACCACACCCAAACTCCCCCCATTGCCATCGACAGGCGTAGAATCGAGAGACGCGAGGAACTTGTCAAGTTCTTCATAAGGATCAAGAGACGCAGAAGGCGACTCACATCGCGACCCCATTTCAGATGACAATGCTAAGTTGAATACATCTAAAGATTTACCCTCATCCGTTAAACATAATAGACCATTTTTATACATCGATTGAATATTGACCTTATCCAAACCATAAGATACAGTAACGCGCGGGGGACTGTGAACCCTACTTTCGGAAACGAGGGAGTTTTGAGCAAAACGAGAATTCCCCTCCGAAGCAAAAAATCTATGAGTGGATGTTACATTGGAAACTAAGGAATTATTATGCGAAGCGAGAGAATGAGAGCACGTGCCAGTTCCGGAACAATCCGATTCAATCTCGCTGGACAGTGTGACGGATAATGGAGAGGAGTTACTAACACTTACGCCTGATTGAGTGACGCCTGGGCGATTGTTCAATACGGGATCGATTTGGACGGTCGGTTCGTCCGCAGTGCTCAACACAGGATCAGCCGGAGCTAACCCGGATGCGACGACAGAAGCATCAGCCGCACTAACGGCCAACACGGGAGCTGTCGAAGCACGATGTGCACTGGATCCCCGAGAGTCACGAACTCGGCGACCGCGACGTCTGTGGCCTCCTCGAGGCATGGAAGTCGGAGGGCGTCGAACAGAAGAGCCAATGTAAGCCCCACCAAAGGCACCAAATCCAGACATTGGATTATACACTTGGCCATGACGAGGGTCAGACCATAGCCTCGGTAAGGGCAGGGCCATAAGAGGCAATAGTCGATTGGAGGCGGCATGCGGCATCGGAGGCACAATAGCGATTGGGACGCGGCCGTCGAACCGGCGACCGGGAACCAGGATCGAGCCCCGAGTCTGGAATGGCATGCCACGCATGGGCACGGCCCTGCCAATGCTCATAAGCGGTTGTACATTTTCATCACTACGCTGGGCTGAACCAGATTGAGAAGAATTAGACTCATTCCTCGATGGAACAAAATTGCCAGACGATTCGACGGACGACATGACTAAAAGGAAAGAACAATGTTAAAATAAAAAAGGAGATACGGAGAAACTCTTCCCGTCAAATAACTCACCGAAAAGAAGTGTAAAAAGATGAAATG
>JAJGXB010000490.1:0-10802 GCA_020882725.1 Aphelinus certus
TACTACATTTGTCACCTTTGTGCTTGGATACATGTTGTTATTGCTTCAGTATCCAAGCACAAAGTGAAAAGTCGATTATCGTTACTTTTTTCATGCATGTTACTGACTGTTTCTCTATGTTCTCCAGGATGACATGTGATGGAGTATCCAGTGAGTGAAAAGTGAAAGTGCAGGGAGTGGAACTACGTCTCAGATGACATATTGTCATTTGGGACAAGACCAATGGCTTCAACCTCAGTTACAACAAAATTACAATGATTAGTGTGTTGAAAGTTTGCGAGAGCTGGACAATATTACTACATTTGTCACCTTTGTGCTTGGATACATGTTGTTATTGCTTCAGTATCTAAGCACAAAGTGAAAAGTCGATTTGCGTTACTTTTTTCATGCATGTTATTGACTGTTTCTCTATGTTCTCCAGGATGACATGTAAAGGAGTATCCAGTGAGTGAACAGTGAAAGTGCAGGGAGTGGAACTACGTCTCAGATGACATATTGTCATTTGGGACAAGACCCATGGCTCCAACCTTAGTTACAACATAGCTACAATAATTAGTGTGTTGAAAGTTTGCGAGTCTTGGACTTTGGAAATATGAGTACACAAAGCTATTGAAATAGGCCGTTTAGTTAAAGAAAACAAGACAAATATATTTTTTACAAACTCAATCTTTTATTTTATGCAGTTAATGTCATAAAAACTATCTGAATTTTTAAAAATATCATGCGTGTGTTTACATATATATAAGGATTATAAAATATTCTTCAATAGGATTAAGATTTTATTTTACCTCTATCTGACATGCTTTTTTGTTTGTTGTAATATGATTTTCACTAGAATTGAAGATTTTGTTTATGTTAATAACTCATAATCTCACATAATATGGTCGAAAATAGAACTAAACGTATAATTCCAGGGTCTTATTCATCTTTCCATTTGTATGTTGGACAAAAAACATTAAAAATTATTGCCCAGATAAAAGCTCTGCGAAATGCTGGAATTTCAAAGCGTCAGATCGCAGTACAATTAAACTGTTCTTTAACTACAGTAAAAAAATGGTTTTCGCGATTTCGAGTCGACAAACAAAATGGAGAACTAACAATAGATCGGCGACAATTAAATCAGGGACGACCCGAAAAATTGTCGCCAGAGAATCTTCGATTTGCTGTAAATAAACTCGTTCATGATCCCTTTCTTGCAGTGAAGGCATTGCCTCAGATTTATCCCGAACGCATCAATGTAAGCGAACATACCCTACGTAAAAGTATCAAAAAATATTCAAACCTTCGTTGCCACAAAGCAGCCAAGAAGACAAACTTACATCGTGGAGATCAGGTAGCCAGGCTCAATTATGCCAATCAACATTTAAACACGCCTTTGGAAATGTGGAGACGAACTATCATGGTGGATGAGAAAATATTTACAACGGCAAAGGATGGTGAGTTTTTATTATACTCAATATATCATGAATTATGATTATTTCCTTTGGAGAAAGGATTTCTCTCTATTTGGTTGGATACTGATTGTCGTAGAATAACTACAAATATAAAGTTATCTCCTTCAAAATATATTTTTATGATTACCTACTCTTGACTAATTACTAAAATCAAAAATATATTGTGAAATTATATTCCATCTTTCTAATTTATGTGTATAATGATGTATGTATTAATTTCTTATGCACACATTTACATAATAAGTCTAAGAAAATAATCTTGAGCAATTGTGAAAATAAAGCTAATCAGGCCACATTGAGTTGAACTGAAAATCATGAATATTATTTATAAAAAAACGTGGATAATTGGGCTAGCCAGCCATCATTCAATATTTTTGCTCTATTCACTGTAGTATGAATAATAATTTTCAAAAAATAACGTTTGATGGTAAACTATTTCTAATACTAAAATTTGTATGATATTTATCATTTAGGGAGACTGAATGTATGGAGACCACCAAGAACCAGATTTTCTCCACGCTATGTAATTCCAAAACACATAAGTGGCAGAGTGACCAAGTCTTACTGGGGCTGGATGTCTAATACTGGTCCTGGAGACTTGGTAGAGATTCAAAGAAGGTTGAATGCTGTGCAGTATTTGCAAATTCTGGAAAATAACCTATTGCCTGCTATAAATGCTAGGTATCCGGACAACGAGCCAGTATTTGTCATCGAAGACAATAGCCCAGTGCACACTTCATTAGCGATCAGAAACTGGTATGCGGCACAGCACCCTGGAATTGTTCGATTGAACCACCCACCCAGATCTCCAGACTTAAACCCAATCGAAAATTTGTGGTCGAGAATGGTCTCCGAATGGAAGTCTGAAGGGAATTTAAACAATGTTGATTTACTAAGGGCAAAAGTCAACAATATTTGGGAGAGTTTGAGAAATGACCCAGACTATTTTGATAGATTAGTTACATCCATACCTCGAAGGCTTCAGCAAGTAATCGATGCTGGTGGCTGGCATATTCATTATTAAATTTGTCGAGCAACACATATATTGGATAGGAAAAATGTAGATTAAAAATGAGTTATAAAAATAAACAAAATCTTCAATTCTAGTGAAAATCATATTACAACAAACAAAAAAGCATGTCAGATAGAACTAAAATAAAATCTTAATCCTATTGAAGAATATTTTATAATCCTTATATATATGTAAACACGCGCATGATATTTTTAAAAATACACATAGTTTTTATGACATTAACTGCATGAAATAAATGATTGAGTTTGTAAAAAATATATTTGTCTTGTTTTCTTTAACTAAACGGCCTATTTCAATAGCTTTGTGTACTCATATTTCCAAAGTCCAAGACTCGCAAACTTTCAACACACTCATTATTGTAACTATGTTGTAACTAAGGTTGGAGCCGTGGGTCTTGTCCCAAATGACAATATGTCATCTGAGACGTAGTTCCACTCCCTGCACTTTCACTGTTCACTTACTGGATATTCCATCACATGTCATCCTGGAGAACATAAAGAAACAGTCAGTAACATGCATGAAAAAAGTAACGCTAATCGACTTTTCACTTTGTGCTTGGATACTGAAGCAATAACAACATGTATCCAAGCTTAAAGGTGACAAATGTAGTAATATTGTCCAACTCTCGCAAACTTTCAACACACTAATCATTGTAATTTTGTTGTAACTGAGGTTGGAGCCATTGGTCTTGTCCCAAATAACAATATGTCATCTGAGACGTAGTTCCAAACACTGCACTTTCACTGTTCACTTACTGGATATTCCATCACATGTCATCCTGGAGAACATAAAGAAACAGTCAGTAACATGCATGAAAAAAGTAACGCTAATCGACTTTTCACTTTGTGCTTGGATACTGAAGCAATAACAACATGTATCCAAGCTCAAAGGTGACAAATGTAGTAATATTGTCCAACTCTCGCAAACTTTCAACACACTAATCATTGTAATTTTGTTGTAACTGAGGTTGGAGCCATTGGTCTTGTCCCAAATGACAATATGTCATCTGAGACGTAGTTTCCACTCACTGGACTTTCACTGTTTACTCACTAGATACTCCATCATATGTATCCTGGAAAACATAATGAAAGAGTCAGTAACATGCATGAAAAAAGTAACGCTAATCGACTTTTTACTCTGTGCTCGGATACTGAAGCAATAACAACATGTATCCAAGCACAAGGGTGACAAATGTAGTAATATTGGACGACAATCCAGTATCACAATTGAATTTCATTTGTAAAATGATCAATTCTACACTCTTGTTGACCAATATCACACTACACTAGATAATATCAAAACTTGTTGTCTACTTACATTTATTCTCTTGCTCCAATAGAATTTCTCGCCCTGTACAGCTAACCTGGAAAACAATATTTATCACAAAGAAACAGTTCTTAAAAAAATACATGTTTATAAGTATTGGTTAATAGAATACTCATCTGAAGTTGTTGCGTCTCCAGTAGAAATTCATCAGCTGCACACGATGAAGCTCCAAAATAACTCCAGAACACTGTGATGATATTGATGTAAAAATTTTTCTCAAAATTACTCCAACTGTGAGTGACTGACAGTGGAAGTTCAACTGATTGTTATTTACAAACGACCCCTGTCGTAACCTGCAGCGCAGTATCTGTATTACCGACCTCAGCCTCAATCCACAGAGAACGAAAATTAAGTCGAGGGGCATGCCGCTCTCCATACTCCGGAATCGAGCGCGCTGTATCAAGGTACTCCACACATCGCTCATTCCTGTTCCGCGGTTCAACAGGGGGTCGAGAATTTACTGACGTTGGGTGTACATACACAGTCCTATTCAAGTGGTCAAGTCTCAAAGATATGTTGTGTGATAAATTCATGACAATTTATGCGAAACTTTTCTGTACGTAAGGATATACGGAAATCAAGGTCTACAAGTCCGATTCGAGAATTCGATTTTCACCCCGTCACAAAGGATTCTCATTCACAAAGGAAAATCATAATTGGGCCCAATAAGGCCCAAATCGAATCCGTTTGGTACCAAAATCTATAGTCATATAGAAAAACGTAATATATACTCGGTTCGCTCGGGCGGCAAACCTCACACATGCCAAGAATTCGTCTTTTGGTAGTATCAAAATGTATTATTTCGTAACTTGGTGCGCAAAGTTTGTCATTCTTCACGGTTTAGGGTGCGCAAAGTACCTTATTCCTTCACTATGCCAGAAAGTAGTGCGAGAAAATAAAAAATATCCGACAGAAAGGAAATTCGCTCTTGAATTGACGAAGGCAACAAGAGACAGAGAAATAGATTCAAGTCACCAATTCGAATCATGACGCTCTATTTTGTTTCTTCAACTCCTATGTCATGACAAGGAATTCTTGATGAATTCCCTAAAACTTGGTACCCGAAGGTGTTCCGGGTCACTAATTACGAATCCGTTGTCCAATCTTCAAAATTTGAAGCGGATAATCCAATTTGGCTACCAGAAAAATCTAAATATCTTATGAACCGCGAATTTCACTGAAATTCAATATGACGCGCCCGCATTTTTGGCTCACCTTGCGTTTAAAGGTTCGTACACTGAGGTTGAACTTACTTCCAGAAGAAAAAGAAAAACCACTGCCAAGTGCCTCAACAGTATGCTTTTTCAAAGTATTGCAATTGAACCTCAACTTGCATTAATCAAAACTCTTTAAGAAAGCAAAATGAACCTCTAACTCATTTCCTTCACTCCATTGTAACGGTTGCTAAGGACGTAAACAACGGTTGCTGTGGTAAATGTTGGAGCTTCGATGTTCTTACTTCTTAGTCATCAACACTTCCGGAAATGGACCTCCAACTCACTTTTCCCATTCCCTAGTTACGGTTGCAAGGGATATAAACAACGGTTACTAGAGACATTAACAATGGTTTCTACGGGAAATATCTCTTTGATTCTTATAGAATCCCATGAATATACGAGCCCAAATGAGCATTTATGATGAATTATATTAGAACTTATCAAAAACACGCTAGCAACGGTTGCTAGAGAAATCAACAACGGATGTTCCTGAACACCGAACTCGGTTCACATCTTCTGGAGACCGACCTGAGTGCAAAATTTCAGGACGATCGGACTATTCTTTCAAAAGTTATTGTACGACAAAACAAAAAGTGCACGTACATACGTACAGAAATTTTTGAATTTACATGTTTTTTGATCCGTAGATCACGAAAATCAAGGTCCCGAAGTCCGATTCGATGGGTCGATTTTTACCCCATTACAAAGCTTTTTCTTTGAGAAAGCAATATATTAGATCCATGATGAAAAACTCGAATATATAAACGATTGTATTATTTCTGCTAGAACCCGTCGTTTAGCTTAACACGCTCCTCAAGATGTTATGTACTATTTCTCTGTTAAGTTTTATAACAACAATGAATACCATTTATCCATAATAAAAGACAATGTTATGCGTACTAAGCACGCGTATACGTTGAAGCTAAATTCATCGCACATTCTAATACTAGACTAGGCCTTCCAAGATTTTTTTCTTAAATAAAAATAAAAAACACTTTGTTAATCTACTCATGTTTTCAACCACTAGCTCAATTTTCTGGCGAACAGCTGTAAAAGAGATACGTGCAAAAATATGTGCGAATAAAAGCACTGAAAAACTTTCGGGGCTACGGTTGTGTTGGCCGGGGCTACGGATGCGCCGGATTGGTTTCTGCAGTTGCGCCGAGCACCCGGCACTGCCACAGCGCCGGGTCGGCAGAACCAACCAATACCTCGATGCTACGGCAATGCCGGGTGCTTCGGTAGCGCCGTGATGTGGCACATTCTATTCTTCCCACATCAGTCAGCGGCGTAAATATATATCACGCGGGAAAGCTGATGTTTACATAGCTGATGATACAAAATTTTATATTTTATTTCAAAAGTGCGAGAGAAGCGTGTAGTGCCCATTAAGTTATATGCTCTAATATACTAATGGAGAAGTTTCTCAAAGAACACGAATACCAGTTATTGCTTCATGCATTTGAAGGTAAATAAATATGAAGATTCTCGTATTCACGTACACACAATGAGCCTCTCATAACCTACAATATATATATATATATATATATATTAACGCATCGTTTTCTGTCTAATATCTAATTCTTTTACATCGTATGCGTGTATGTATGTAGATTAATTCACTGTTGTAAATTCCTCTGTTATATATTTATTTATTATTTTGTGGTAGGTCTGACGGATGCTGAATTTTTTAATTTGAATTTTCTAAACATAAATAATAGACTGAAGGAGTATGAAGCATCGGTATTCGTTGATTTCTTTACAAAATTTGAACTCGAAAGAGAATTATTTTGGGAAAAGCAGAAAAGCATGGAGGTTGATGTAGATGTAATCAATGATGATCCGATGGATCATTCTATATGTAACATAAGGAAGAGAAAATTTGAACAAGAAAATCTGCCACAAATTGATGTGTTGAGTGAATGTACACTCAACGGTAATATATTCTGAACCCCCGTTGAAATTTCCCCTAGGCTCAAACGTTGTGTGGAGTACCCTAAGCCAGCGCTCTTGCAGGTTGAGTAGAGAGGTATACCTCGTTGCAACGTGCATATCAAGAGCGCTGGCTTAGGGTACTCCACACAACATTTGAGCCTAGGGGAAATTTCAACGGGGGGTTCAGAATATATTACCGTTGAGTGTACTTCGAATGACAGAGTGGTGAAAATAGCTTCTGCGAGTTCAGGTTCAAATATTTTTAATATTGCTTGATGTTGGTAATTTTGATCACATCGTTTGTTCATGCTTACATTATTCTACAATTTTTCTAGAGAGTGTAGATTATAGTAATAATGACGTGCATAAATTATTAAGTTCTAATCTAAAAGGTAGAATAGTGTTAGAGCAATATAGATTGTTTGGAAAGCTAGACCGTTATTTTCTCAAACAGAGAGTGATCTTTGAACAGATTAAAAAGGACAGTCTAACCTACACGTAAGTCATTTGCAATGTGTTCCGATTCAGTTCATCGTTCTATATCAAAATTTAAATTTAAATTTTTATTAATTTTTTCAGCATAGAGTCAGAAGAATTTCTGAAGATTAAAGAAAATATAATATAATTATTTCCCAGTGAAGATGCTGCTGCTGTATATGAGCCTTCCTTTACAAACGAGAATGGTGAATCTGTAAAAGCCAATGGTTATTTATACAATACTTATCTTGCTATAAGAGCAATATCACTTGTACGTAAATCCTATACATATTTTCAAATTTTATTATGTTAGATTTTTTATTTCAGCTAGAACAAGATTTTATGACTTTTGTTGCTGAACTATCAAAAAATGAACCGTCGTCTCTGAGTTCTGATATTAGTAATTACAAATCTCTATTTCGTTCAAAATGGCCTGCCCTAGCAGACCAAATAATACTTTTTGTTAGAATATCCAAAAAAACAAAATTGAAACAGTCCCGAGAAAAGTTCTCTGCAGAAATCGAAGAAGGTATTATTTTCATGAATATTCTGGAGATATTGAGAGGGAGAAATTCACGTATAATTTTAAACAAAGTTATTTATTTTTTTTGCGTTTTTCATAGGTACTCATAATGATATATTGGCACTGTTTGCATTAATTTACTGCTTCAAAGTAAACAAAATTTTCAAAATTGAAGATACGTGATTTACTTTTACCAAGGAACAATTATCAAGATGTTTCATCTTACACATTGAGGTATGACGAAGAACTGCGTTATAATAGGGTTGAAGGATTTTTCACAACACCTACTTTTTTCATGTGCATTGCATAAAGAATTTGAAAATAATAAGGTCGTATTTTCTTATTATGGTTCAAGCTCATTTTTTTTCTAAAACATGAACGTTAAAAGATCAGGTGTTTTCAATGAATATAGATATGTATCGAATGTAAATGAAGTCATTTCGTTACTAACTATACGGATTTCATCCTTTCGTATTAGCTTGGATTGTCATTGCATCAAAAAATAAAAATACGACCTAATATATTTGCACGTACTTTCAATTTTTGAGATTAAAAATTAGCGTATTCTTCCCTATTGAATTGAAATTACATCTGACTCATGACTTTTTAATTTTCCAGAAGCCTGAAAACAAAACTTCAGAGAGAGAAGCATTCAAAAACTGGCTGATCGACAAAGAGTTACCGATCTATCCTTATATCATTGTTTGTGGACATATAGATAGACTAGAAGTCAATATTTGTATCAATAACGAGTTATCAATTCGCAGAAATATACTTGAAGGTGCAGAGATCTGCTACAAGTGTTTAACAGCTTTAAAAGCTTTCCCGATAGTAACCGAATCATTGTGGTCTTTCATACACCTAGCCGTGTATGATTTTCAATTCATGAAAATTAATGTTAACATAAGAAATCTTTTGGTACTTATTAAGTCTATTCCGGAATCGCAAGGTGAAGTGACGGTATTTTGTAGAGATGTAATTCAATTATACGTTTGTTTCCATTACAGAAATATTATTGCATGAATGTAATTAGTTGCACGAATAAAGTTTTAGTTCCATGATACTTCTTTGCATTGATTAATACTATTACTGATTACTGATAATTGCAAGTTTCGCCAGCAAGGTTTTCTGACCTCATCAGGCTAAATATATTACAAAAAAATACGGAACCAGCTAAAGATATTATTTTGATATGCCGAAAATGGACTACTTGATATTGATGAATCAAATTTATCTTTCATCCTTGCTCTCTATGCAAACCCGAATTTGCCTAGGAATGTTGTTAATATTGTAGTAAATTTTATCAATAGATTTTGCCAAGAAGTTTACATTTCAATGCTGAAAAATGATATTTTAATAATATTAAAGAAAGGTGGAGTCTCTGATTTGATTATTAAGGATGTAGAAAAATGCTGGCCCAGAACGGATAAATTGCCAGACTTGGCAGTTCCACAGCGCCGGGCACTCGGCGGAACCGTAGCCCTATAGCCGGCGCTGCCGTAGCCCCGAAAGTTTTTCAGTGAGCTCACTCGAAAAGTCACACTCCGCTATCCGATCAATGAAGCGTTTCCTTAGAGGATCATTTGTCGCTCAGAAAGAGCTTTCACCGATGCCGACGAGTATATTATCCAGCAACGTACAAAAGAGCAGACAAGAAGAAACGAGAGCCGTGATGCATATGAGAACACACACACACACACACACACACACACACACACACACACACACACACACACACACACACACACACACACACACACCTCTACGTATATTCATACATTTACACACATGTGCTCACGCACAGGTACACTTATGATAATTTCAATCTTTCTTCTCATGAATGATAAACTTCTATATACTCTTCCAGGTTTAAAAATGGATGGCAATAGATAAATAGATGACAATAAAGTACTTTCACTGTGCTAGGAAGTAGTGCGAGAAGTGGTGCGAGAAAGTAGTGCGAGAATTAAAAATATATGAATGCACTGCGAGAAAGATATAAAATTTACGGTCATCGTATTACAAAGCCAAGTATAATTTTAGATTCTTGGGGATTCTGCCTAGCAGAGAGACCAATGCATTTCTATATACATATATGTATGCATTATAATATTTCTTTCATTTTAGTTCTAAAACAAAATCCCCACAAAAATTTCTGTCCAATTCAACTTGGTCAAGTTCAAAATTCAGACCTCTGGGAGTTGAAAGGACAAGATTAAGCATTTAGTCAAAGCAGTAGAGGTAAACTCTACAGAGTAATGCTTGGAAATGTGAGGTTCAGATGGCTGGTATATAACGCAAGGGTGTTCTATTTCACTTGAGAGAAAGGAAAATTAACAAATTGCAATGTTTCAGTAGTACTATCCCTTCTCCTACTCGTACTCCTCCACTTATCGTACCTTCGTTGCACTCAAGCAACAAAGGCATGACGCTATGTACGCGTGTCAATCATCCATTACTTAGTCAAACTTTTTGCACTTCGATACAAAAAATAGTATATGCAACTCGTGTCATGTAATGTACTATATCGTCAATTCATTGATTGTTTTGTATACTGATTGTACCATTTATCAAGTGTTTTATTGTAATAAAATTCTCTGATGAGGCCAGTGAACCATACTGGTGAAACGTCGCTTCAACAAAATATGTGGTGGAGTTGGCGATTTATCTTTTTTCTTACTACCTCGGCCGAAAATTCGACATTCGTCTCCATGTACGGTCGTCGAAACTCAATGATTCCTCCCTATCTGCGCGCCATCTAATTGGACGGGAGGAAAGAACAACGAATCTCAGTTTTTCTCCCCGCTGTCAAATCACACATAGTTCAAGTTTTTAAC